>CM061062.1:177011852-177182388 GCA_030762895.1 Sophora flavescens
GGTACTACTTGTATTTTATGAAATCCTAAACCTTGATTTTTCTCACTAACTATTATAATTCTACACTTAATTCCCTAAAGTGCACTCCTCACCTCAGATGATCAAAATCCACCAAGTTTCTTGGAGTACAGGAAAATAGGGAAAAAGAAAATACTAACAAACAACTACTAAACTAGGCCTAGAAATACTATGAAAAAAAAATACACAAAAAAGGTAGAAGAAGATGATCATGGTTATTACTAATTAAAGTCAAACCATGACTAATCGTCTTTGAGCTTCAATCCTTAAATCATCCTTCATCCTTCTAATGAAGTCATCAAATTTTTTATTCAACTCCTCAGTGCTTAGCACCCAGTTTTCTTCTTCTACATTTTCTTCAATCAGAAACTCATCAATTTCTGACCCTTTATCTTCCTCTTCTTCATCAGCATCCAATAGTTCAGTCTCTTCCTCTGACAACTCATCTTCTCTCAAAACTGACTGGTTACTTTTACTTCTTTTTCCTTCCTCATCTTCCATAATGATATTTTCAATGTTTTCTTCTACTTCTTCATCAGAGTACTTGATTTCCATTGCTTGATCTGCTTCATTTGTATGTTCATCAGGCTCACTAGTTTTCTCCATGACTTCCTTCTCCAACATTGGCTTGTAATTAGCTTCAACAACTGAGTATTGAGATTGTGAGCCATCTTCAATATACTTTGAAGGTTCATCAGCACCACTACACCCAGATAAAGATCTGGTTATTCCAACAAAAACAAGGAGCCCATTGCAAAGGAGAAATATGCAGTTCTTGTCTATGGTGTGGGTGAATAGTGGGAATAGAAATGTGGAGAAGCAGAAGTTGATGTGGTGAAGTAAAGCAAGCAAGAAAGAAGGGAAAAAGAAGAAGGAAAATAGATAAATTGAAACTAACAATAGGGTAAGGTTAATTAGATAGTTATGAGCTTTGATGCTTCTAGTGAAGGTAGCTATATTATGGGATTTAACTTGATCCATACTTTGCACTTTCCTGCAGAATGGAAGTGAAACTCTGCAGAGTTTGTGAATGGAGGTTGTTATGAGATGTGGATATTGGTTTGTTAAAGCTATGAAGGCCTCCTTTTATATAAGGTTAGGCCGCTAGGGACTTAATAGAGAAATTTTTTGCATTTCCCAAAATATATATGGACAATGAGGTGACAACAACTTGATCAAAAGTTTTTTAGAACGTGAACCAATCAGAAATTGATAAATCATTAAAAATCTTTGACCTTTATCATAACCATCTTAAAAGTCATTCAAATCATGATTTCTAATATATTGACAATATAAAAAACTTTACGCTGACAGTGTACACCAGTTAAACTCTTTTTAAAATTGTTAAAATTAGAAGATAAATGCATGTAATTTTTTTAAATGGACCGTTAATAACTTTTTTATTTTGACTATTAAATTTCAAAAGTTTAGGACCCTATTGTCAATTTTTGTACAAGATGAAAAAGAATTATTCACAAAAATTGAATTGACCGAAGGAAGAACAATTCTGCAATCTAATGAAGATTATTTTCAAGTGATTTGGATGTCTTTTTATTCTATGATAATTGTACAAAGTTGACGATAATGACATATTGCTAAACTTTTGAAAATGTAAGGATCAAAACCTAAAAAAAACAATTATAGGGACTAAAATCAAAACACGTGTACTTTTTAGAGACTAAAAATTTATTTAAACCTATATATATATATTTATATGTATATTTTTATATATATAAAGGTTGGGAAATTATTATGGGGACAGATAGCACACACCGGAGCATTGGATGTTATAGCTTACCTGCTCTTCAGGGCTTTTGTTATAAACGAAGATAGCTACTTGAAAGGGAAGTAGCCAATTTTCAAATTACTATTTGTCACAGAAATTAGCAAATGGTTTTTCATGTTCACTAGTTTTGAGTGACGTATCTAGTGAGTTTCATATGGTGTTTGGGGACAGAACAGAACACCAGGGGATGTGGCTTGGATGAGGAAAGAGAAGTCACCTTCAAACAAAATCACATAACATTATAGTCCAATAATAAAAGTTAAAAATTACTAGCTCAATTCATATGTGTGATTGATATATGAGTGGGCACACAACGGAACTATGTATCCACCATGTCAATTATATTTTTCAAGGATCTAGAGTTCTAATGCTGCAGGTGAAAACTCTGATATTTGATTATTGCTTAGGAAATAATCCAAGCGACTTAGCTAATGTGGTTAGTATGGTTAGGGAGCAGAGCCTTAAGATGTAAGCTAATATAAAACAACAGTATGATTTATTGCATTCTTTCTTTCTGTTAAGATGCACATTAAAAAGCCCAGCCAAAAAGCCCTAAAATAAGGCCATAATTTTGATGGACCTATTTTTTATTTTATAAAACTGACAAAAGAACAACAACTATAATCACTCTAACATATGTAATAATATCATTTAACCATAAATTATCATTTCAATATGATTACGTCTATAATTTTCCTTCACTACCGTCAACCACTTAAATCCAGTGAATGGTTTTCCAGAATATTACTATTGCAAAATTGATATCGATTATCTACTTAACAATTCATTTCATATAAAGACAAGGATGAAAAGAGACAAAACAATGGTTTCTCTTCAATTTAGAAAACTATACATCATATTTGATAGTTAATTTAGTTAAATGATATATACCAATTACGATTATAATTTTTTCTTTTTTATAAATTAAAAAAATAAATAACTATCAAAAAACCCACCCCCCCCCTCTTTTTCCCTTCCCCCCCCATTTTTATTCTATTTTGATTGACATCTCTAATGAATATATTGAAATTAGGCAGCAACAAGTTATTTGGTGAGTCCCTCATTATTGTTACGGAAAGAGCATTCTAAATAATGCACACTTTTGCATCGTGGCTGCTGACATGCCTCGTAATGCTATTTTCCCGCCATACCAAGCTCTATTATTTCTAATTCTTTATTTTTTGTAAGTCAATCTTGAAGAATTTAAGCTCGTGACCAAAAAATAAAGTGATAATTTATTTATAAGATTGCTAGCCAAACCATGCAGGACTTGTTGCACAGTAAAAACGTAAAAGGAAAAATGATTTTGGAGACCTCGTAGATTTTTTTTTCAAGATTAATTTTAAGACTCGCTGGACAATGGGATGGTCCATCCCCTATTTTCCTCCCTGTTCTCTTCCTTGATTCTCGTCATGGGAAGTATTTCTTCCTCATGTTTCCCCGTCTCCTTTGTCAAAAAATTAAATATTTCTCGGCTCCTCGCAAATAGAAAACTCAAACCCTAACTTAATTTCTTATTGTCAACATCCATCTTTCCTCTAATGCAATCCTCCTTTAGAGTGCATTAAACTCCGTTAGCCCCATATTGTTGTTGTTGGTGTTGTGGAAGGCGTCCGGTACCACTTTCTACACTCGCTTTTGAATTTTGAAACCCTAACCAACAAGCCCAGCAAGAACATTATGAGGATGCACAAAAGGATGCGCTTTCCCATACCTGACATATCAGGCATTGTTTTGGAGGTTCTAGAGAAGATGAAAATTAAGGGAATAAATGAGTTTGTAGTGGATGTGGATGCTAATTTGGGTGTGGAAATTAAGCTTCGATGTCCCAGACATAGGGATCTGAATTGTGCCATTCGAGTCTATTTTCAAAAAATTTCAAAAGATTTGTAAAGGGATTTATTTTAATAAAGTGGCGAATTTGGTCACTATGTTTGAGACAACAACTTTCATGGGGCGGGGAGTATCATCTGCATCCCCAAATTGTTTTCAATGGAATTTCTTCTCCAATTTCTGTAGGGATAAAATCCCTGCCCGCAGGACCCCAGATGGGACAGACCCCACAAGGATCCCCATATGCACAAGAATTGTTATCCCTAAACTACAGAATGATTAAATGCTTATATTTTCTATTAATGTTATCATATATGCAAGGTAATTAAAACCGGGTCGGGCCGGGAACAGGCCAGTCATCCGGTCTGGAGGACACCTAGAACTGCTTTGTGGGAAAATCGGATGAAAAACCGCAGAACTGGTATGCAACCGGGCAAAAGAGGTGGGTCAACGATTTTCAACGGTCCGGGAAATTTTTTTTCCTCCTCTATTGCTCTTGAACCCACCAACCTCCGATGTCGTGATTTGCTTCTCTTCAACTAGTATACGCTACAGAGAGGGCATACATAGATGAGGGGCGGGAAAAAGAAGAGAATAAGAGAGAAGAGGAGAGTAGTCGAAGAACAGAGTACGAAACAAAAAGAGGGAGGTCGAAAATGTGTTACAGAAAGGAGGAGTGCCAGAATGAGTGTGAGAGGAGTTGGGGGCGGGGGTGGCGGCTAAATGAAGGATGTTGGTTGTGGCTTCTAATACTCAAGAAGGGGGGTTGAATTGAGTATATGTTATTTTGAAAACTTTTCCCCTTTTTGCAAAAACTGAAACTTTTTCTCAGTTTCTTGAAAAATGTTTTGTCAACCAACTTAAACCAAAACAAGTTTTTGATAAGTGATAGATTCAAAAATTTATTCTTTTACAAGAAAGAGAGAGATGAACAGATTGATTGAGATATTATGCATTCACTGATTTGCTCCTTAACAATTTGCCTAATTACACATTCATCAAATAAAGCGATTAAAAGAGTTAAGGGATAGAGAGAAATGCAAACCGAGATTTTATCCTGGTTCAGCTACCTCCTCTGGTAACCTACATCCAGTCCCCACTTTGCAGTGAGTTTCATCCACTAGCAATCAAAACAATTACAGGATTCTTTACAAGCTTCAGCTCACAGGTTCCTTCTACCCAATTGAAAGTTTTTCAGTCAAAGCAATCTTGTAATTCCCAAGAGTCCCTTCTACTCTTGTCAAACCACCAAGAATCCCTTCTACTCTTGATCTACACAGAGAGAACACCTTCTCTCTAATCTTCCTTTTGCAACAAGAAAGGTTTTTGATTCAGATTCTAAGAAATCAGAAATTACAAATTGAAGTTCTAACAGAAATATATCAAGTATTCTCAATGAAAAGCCCTCTCAAAGAATTTCGTGGTTAATCTCGGTATTGAGTGAATTCATGTTTAGAAAGTGTTTGCCTGAGCCTTTATATAAATGTTTGTCAAAATAGATCTATTGGGCATACTTCAAAAGTCAGTTAAGATCAAAACAAACTTTAATTAAAAAATTAAGTTATCAGTTAATCGATTGTCTAATCGATGTATTGATCAAAGATTCAATTTTTATAACTGAATACATCGATTGCCTAATCGATTGTGTTCTAGAAAAATCTTGATTCTGACTGGTACATAGATGTTTACATCGATTGTGTTCTTGAAAAACATAAAAGTTCTCAGCCCAGAAGTCTTTACATCGATTGGTAAATCGATTGCATAATGGATTTCAAAAGTCTTTGCCTCTACTTGGGCTTATGCATCGATGTACTAATCGATTGTTCTATCATTTTTAAAAGACTTAGCTTATGTTCTGTGTTTACATCGATGTACAAATCGATTGTATGCATGTTTCCATAAGTGTTAGCTTCTGTTCAGCCTTATCCATCGATTGGTCAATCGATTGTAAGCTTCCCTGTCTAAGTTGCAGTTTTTGAATATTTGGATCATGAACTATAAATTATCTATAGTATGGTCCCTTTTCCTTCTCCCCCTTTATAAGGTTCATGCTACTAGAAATTCATTGAGAAACAAGACCATTCATTCATTCATATATTGTTGCAAGTTAGAATACATGACACGATTTAAAAAAAAACAGTAATAATAGCAAATCATTGGTTACATTCATCCATTCAAAAAGAAAAAACACACAAACACCAAGTGACCCTAAAGACTAAGCATCTTCATTATTCATTTGGCTCTTCATTGTGTTATGTAGCTTCTGTTGCTTGATCATTTGGAATATCTTCTTCCTCAACAGCAGCAGCAACTTGTCTTGCCATGTGCACAACATCCTCAGAAGTTGGAGTTTCTTCTTGAGGTGGAGGTTCAATGATGAGGATGCATGCCTAAATGTGCATGCATGCTTGCCATATGGCCTTCAAGAGCATTAATCTTTAGACTCGTGTAGTCCAAAGTTCTCTTGATCATCAGGCATTGCTTATTTTGCCTCTGCTCAAACACTTGAATCATTGATATTAGCCTATCCAATTTGGAATTTGTTTCAGCATTGTCCATCGCAACTCTTGCTTCATTTCCAGGTAATCTTACCCATTCTCCTTCGGAATTCTTGGCCAACTTCATCTTGCTTATGGTGCCCTCACCAAACTTGTGAGTCACTTGCCTTGCTTGGAACCTTTCCTCATGTTCCATTGAGACTTCAAAGTGCTCGAGCAATTTGACAACTACGCCAGGGTAAGGTAATGTAGCTCCACTGATTCTGTAGTCTACCATGTGTCTCACAATGATGTAGCTCCAACTAAGTTGTTTCTTTTCAATCATAGCCCAAAGCATCAGAATATCATTGTTCTGAACTACAGCATGGTTTCCTGATCTTGGAAGCAAGATTCTGCTTAGCACATATTGAAGCAGCCTATGCTGAATGTGCATTGAGCTGATGTTGATCAATCTTCCTTCAAGTGCATTGAGACACCCCGTTGTGCCCCGTTGTGTTATTAGATTAAAACCTCATTATTTAATTTATTAATCCCACACTTAACGTGAAAATACGTAAAAATTAAAACTTAAGTTAATAAACATATAACTTAAAAATCACACCATAGCTATAAATACACACATAAGCCTTTTACACATATTTCAAACTACTGTTGAGGGTATTCTCTCAGTAGGATCCCTCACATGAATACTTAAACCAAAATATTAAACTTAGCAGAAAATATAAAAACGTCTCACGAGATGCACTGGCCATAGACTAACTAGACCCTAATCACCATGGGTCATGACTCGACCTCCGGCTTCCGGTTCATAGGGAGTTCCATTCAACCCCTCTTCATTCAGCTCAGCCACAAGGTCTTCAAGTACGATCCCATAGAAGATAAAATAAAACATACAGAAAGATACAGGGTATAAGAAACAGTTCTATCATCAAAAAGCGGAAAAGAGTCACAATATATCATACAATAAATGTCACAGACAATCAACATACATAACTAACAAATCATCCTCAAATTAATGTACCATCCTCTACCTCAATCTCTCACAACTACACTTTTATACTGACGTAGCCACCACTAATCCTGTCACACATTCCTCGTTAGGAATGTCAGTCAGTCGTCAAGGTGACGCATTCCCAACGCTGTTTCACATTCTCATCCATGGTGAGAATGCTCATGCAAAGAAATGACACTATATATAGTAGCACGGTACCGTCGGTGCACACCCTGGTTCTCTCTCATCTCTATCAAGGGTGCTCATGCATAGTAATGATACTATAGTTGCACAACTTAAATTCTAAGGTGGAACGGTCTAACGAAAACTCTTGACCTCATATATTCCACATATATGGTTGTGAACAACAACGTAAACACATGAATATCATTAACCCATATTAATAACATCCTAGTACCTTAACCTTCCATCAAAGTCTTAACACATATTCTATGTCACCCTTCCTCTTTAAAATAACTCATTTAGGTTAGGCACCTCCAAGTCACCATTATCCTTATACCCAAACAATTATCTCCCGAACAATATATATATATATATATATATATATATATGCTTAAAATCCTCTAAGCACAATATTAAAACCAGACACATCATGCATAACACAATATCAACAACATATTCCAATATCACCAAAATAACACAATATCAAGAATATTCAAACACAAAAAAATAATATGTCACATGCAGTGGAATACATCAATCAGCGTATCACAATAAATTCGATAGCATAAAATAAAACATCATCAAATACTTAAAATCAACCTAATATCGATAAACCTACAATCCCCGAATCCATTGGTTTTACAGAAAAGGTTTCCAATGTGATTTTGGTCTTGTCGATTACTCAACTACTAGTAGGGTTTAGGTCGGCCTACACAATTATTATAGAATATACTACTTATCGATTCTGACGATAGGATGATTCTTTCCCCCACCTATGTTACCACCGGAAACACGAAATCGATGAACCTTGATATCCCGCCACGAGTTACCAAAACCACCTTCAACCAAATCAACAAATTAACAAATTAATCAAACAAATCTAAATATGAACCTATGATACTAGGTTCGGTCAACTCATCCAAATGAGGGTTACAGTTCTTTTCTCAACCTAAGCTTTTGGATACTAATTACTTAGATCCTAGATAGCTTAGATACATTGCTATAATTTGAAAACATGACCAAAATATTCTAAGCCCTATTTAATTGAATTTCGACCTCACATAAGAAAATAGGCTAGGATTTTCAAATCAACATAATCTCTTAGATAAATGATCTTAGAGTGTTAGAGAGCATGAATCAAGCATTTGATTTCACAAATCAATCTAAAACTTTTCAACCCTTTTATGTTAGGGTTTCGGCCTCAATAAGAAAATTAGGCTAGGGATTTTTGTTGAACCCAAGCTCTTGGATTTAAGCTCTACAAGTATTATAGAACTTAAAACAAGTACAAACTTTCAAAACAAACAACAAAACACCAAACTCATTTTACTACATAGGTTCGGCGAAACAGGGTTCAATAGGAAGTAAAATGATTTTGATCACATGCTCTTGGATAATGAAAGTAAGGTTCATTACTAGATCATAGAAATTGGTTTCACATTTTTAGGAATTTTCTATAATTCTCTAGAATTCTTTTAAGTTCTAGATCTAGGAATGGAAAAATATGATTCATGGCATAAACATGAGAAATACATGAATATGAAATCTTATATGATCAAAGATATTAGCTTTTACCTCTTGAAGATTGAATAAATGAAGAAAATGATCAACCTTCACTAAGTTGAAAACTGGACAGCTTGAGGGTGTGATGGTCTTGTGAGTGTATCTCACAATATACGCATCCAAAAATCACAAACTTTGGCTTGTTATAAAGATACGAAGAAAATGAACAACTTTGGTGTTTAAGGATTCATTTGGTTGGGATCATAACAGGGGTTAAAATGGCATTCTTTCGGCTGTTTGTGTGTTGCTGAGAATTCTAGGAAGTTTCGGTATTTTGAGCATATCTCTCAATTTACTTATCCGTTTTTGATGATATTGAGCTTGTTGAAAACAAGAGATAAATATAAACAACTGTTATGTTGAGAGTTTTCCGTGTTTCAGAAAGGAAGTGGGTCATATTTTCGATGGAGATTCGGTGTTCTTATGAGTTTTGTAGCTTAGAGAAAATGGAGGAAACTTGGTGAGGAAGATGAAGAGAAGTGGGGAGAGGGCAGCTGAGGTTTTGAGTCTTTATATAGGGTTAGATTTAGGCTTTTTTTGGTTTCTTAGAGTCCAAATAATGGGTTTTGTGAATATCGAATTAATATATGATTAATCATAGTTAATAGTTAACTTAACTAAGGTTATTTTGGCTAATCATGGTTAATAATATGTGTCTCACATTTGATGGAGGTGTGAATGATTTTGGGCCACACATAGTGACTCACCAATGAGTCACCGATCCTATCCGTTAGTGGTTCCCGGAAATTCCGTACGCAGCTCCGTCATTTACCCGATTTCGGTTTTTCAGAGGAAAATAATGAAACGAAAGCACAACGAAATAGGTATGGTTAAGTATATATGGATGTACGAATTTGAGGAGATGTGGAAGGTTTACAACCATGTAAAATGAGTGGTTAAAAGTGCGTAGATGTGTCTGGTTAATACACGCGAAAGCTTGGGGGTATTTTGGTCTTTTCACCTGAAAGTCATGATTACTAGCATTTAATGCTCATAAATGCTTGGTGACTCATCCTCCATGAGTCATCATATATGACTCGTTGTCCTGATCTCTTGACAGGTCTCTGCATTTCCGTTTCCGACTCTGTCGGTTTCTCGATTAGGGTTTTACGCCCGTATAAAAGCGTAATATTTCGTTTTTGACTGAAAATTTTCAAACTAACCAAACTCGTTGGAAATATGATTTAAATATAAACCATTTCGTTCATGAGTCAAAATTAGGTTTTATGACCATTAAAATCTTACTGTCAATGAAACATCGACTGTTTTCCGTCCGAACTTTTACCAAAATTCGTCCATATAAACATAATATTTTATTTCTGATCAGAAATTTGGAAAGTAGACTACCTCACGGACAAAATATAAAAAATGTACAAATTTCAGTTTTCGGGCCAAATTAGGGTTTTCTGTCAGTATAAAATTATATTGTCAGTTAAAAAAACGCAGACCGGTTTTCGTCTGAGTTTTAAACCCAAAATTTCACCGTAAACTTCTACCATAAGAGAGACTTTGAATATGATTTTATTTTATTTAAAATCACTTTCTAACTCTCAGATTAAAATATAATTAATTATATTTTAACTCGTTAAACAGCATAATTAAAAATCGGGCTGTTACATTACTACCCCTCTTAGAAAAAAATTTCATCCTCGAAATTTCTTAACTCTAAACTAGACATCATCTTGTAATCATATTTTAATCTAAAGATCCCACATTATATTTCTCATCGCTGTCTTTCCCCTATGTTAGAGCGATAACTTCATAACATAATTCATTCTTATATCATTCTATTTATCCTTGAAACAATCAATCACTACATTATATTCATTGTCCTTAACATTTCACCATGATCTATCATCCTTGAAGGACATAATTAAAACTTAATCCTTTTCTCTTTTTAATACTGATCCCCTAGAAAACCTTATTCCAACATCTAACTCCCGCAATTAACACCACAATCAATTTCAACATCTAACTTCCACGATTAACACCACAATCAATACTACCCTAACTACCTACTCAAAGTATCAAATCACAATTCTTAGATCCTTGGAGTGTATTCCACTATTCCGATTATAACAATATTACACACACCTTCTATGAGATCTGCAGGAAGAGAGGAATCAATTCCCTTCATGATGAACATCCCAGTGGTTGGGGGTCTAGCCATCTGCTGACCTATTCCTGGATCTCTTCTCCTAGCTTCACCTCCATAATTTCCAGCTCCTCTAGCAGTAGCTACAGTCTGCTGCCTATTTCTCTGTCTACACTCACGAGCAAAATGACTCGGTTTACCGCAATGGAGACAATCAGGTCTCTCCTTGAAATCCCGTAGATAATGCGGTTCTCCACATAAGTAACAACCTAAACCTCTCTGTTGTTGCTGGCCTGCTCCACCCAACGGGGTTGTAGGAACTGGTGCTGGTGCAGCTGTCTGCATTGATCTGTTATATGGTTCCTGTCTCCACTGAGAACCACTATCTACTACCCTCTACACATCTGTTCGAATAGGACCTCCAATCCTTTGTTGCTTCTGTTCAGTAGCCAGTCTCTGATCTATACTTTTGATCGCACTACATCTTTCCACCAGCTCTGGAAAACTCTAGATATCGAGAGATACTATAGCCCTCTGGAGTTCATGTTGGAGTCCTTCCTCAAACCTTCTAAATTGCCAATCTTCATCCGGGAATTTCTGATAAAATTCAGAATACTTAATCAGAGCCTCAAATCGTGATGCATAATCACCAACAGTCATGTTGCCTTGTTTGATACTCATGAACTCCCTTTCTTTCTTGTGTCGAACTAGACGCCAAAAATACTTCTCAAAGAAGCAGTCACTAAACAGCTGCCAGTTGATAAATCTGCCTTTGGCCTCCAATAATATTTGCATGCCTCTCCACCAAGGCTCTGCTCCCCCAGTTAGCATGAAGGTAGCATACGTCACTTTCCTATCCTCTCTGCAGCACATGGTATCAAATATCTTCTCGATCTCTTGTACCCACCATTCTACCTTCTCTGGATCATAATCTCCTCGGAATTGGGGTGGCTTCCCTTTCAGGAAAGTAATCATTCCGGCATCTTCAGCTGCTGCAGCTCTCCTTTGATTCTGTTGTTCCTGCTGCTCTTTGTTTATCTGTAGCATCTCAGCATTCTGTTGTGTTTATAATAATAGAGAAGTAGCTATGTTTTTCATGGTATCTTGAGTCTCGGATTACTCTCCCCCACTTCCAGTATGATTATTTTCCACATTGTCATCTCCAACAATTCTTTCAGGAGTTCTGTCACCACTATCGATCGGACGTCCTCTTCCACGAGCCGTGATTCTGTAAAAGAAATCATTCTCTCTTATCAGTATGACATATAATACCACATAGACAAGTATATAAATACCACATGTCATACTAATGTTAATTAAAGCATCGGATTCGGACACACTACCCATCTTCTAAGCATAGTTAAAATCCAATGTGGACTCAACTAGATACAGCCAGTAACAACATCCTAGACCTCACAGTTCGATTAGAATCGAACTGCTCTGATACCACCAAAAGAGACACCCCGTTGTGTTATTAGATTAAAACCTCATTATTTAATTTCTTAATCGCGCACTTAAGGTGAAAATACGTAAAAATTAAAACTTAAGTTAATAAACATATAACATAAACATCACACCATAGTTATAAATACACACATAAGTCTTTTTTTACACTTATTTCAAACTACTGTTGAGGGTATTCTCTCAGTAGGATCCCTCAAAGGAATACTGAAACCAAAATATTAAACTTAGCGGAAAATATAAAAACGTCCCACGAGACGCACTGGCCATAGAATAACTAGACCCTAATCACCATGGGTCACGACTCGACCTCTGGCTTCCGGTTCATAGGGAGTTCCATCCAACACCTCTTCGTTCAGCTCAGTCACTGGGTCTTCAAGTACGATCCCATAAAAGATAAAATAAAGCATATAGAAAGATATAGGGGATAAGAAACAGTTCTATCATCAAAAATCGGAAAAGAGTCATAGCATATCATACAATAAATGTCCCAGACAATCAACATACATAACTAACAAATCATCCTCAAATTAATGTACCATCCTCTACCCCCAATCTCTCACAACTACACTTTTATACTGACGTGTCCACCAATAATCCTGTCACACATTCCTCGTTAGGAATGTCAGTCAGTCGTCAAGGTGACGTGTTCCCAAGGCCGTTTCACATTCTCATCCATGGTGAGAATGCTCATGCAAAGCAATGATACTATAGCAGCATAGTACCGTTGGTGCACACCCTGGTTCTCTCTCATCTCTATCAAGGGTGCTCGTGCATAGAAATGATACTATAGTTGCACAACTTAAATTCTAAGGTGGAACGGTCTAACGAGAACTGATGAGTGTGATTTCACCTCATTTTCCATGTACATTTCTGCATGCATTTGCATATAGTCAGGCCAATTTAGTGCTGATTTTGTATAGTTTTTCCTTTGGAACGGATGAGGTGGTTTCTGTGTGTTGTTTTGCAGGATTTATTGGAAAAATGCTCAGAATTAGCCTTGATGGATGCTTGGATGAAATAGAGCCTGAAAAGAGAAGAAATTGAGCCAAGCAGAATTCTGGAGATTCGCCCCGCGAGCCTGGATTCGCCCCGCGACCCTGAAAGCTGACTGTTGGAGAAAATGCAAGTCTTTCTGGTTCGCCTCGCGAACCCATGTCTCGCCTCGCGAGTCTGCAAACAGAAGCCATCACGCCCAGGCCCCGATGCTCCTCACGGGCGTATTGAAGAAAAACCTTTCGGCCTCGCGTCGCGAAGAAACTCTCGCCTCGCGAGAGCTCAATTCTCTGAAGCAGATTTTTAATATTCGCCTCGCGAGACATATCTCGCCTCGTGAATGCGCGCAGCACTGACTGGTATAAGTTGCTGTTTTAGGGCAGAAAAGAGGGAGCTTTTGGTGGAGAGAACACTTGGGGACTTGGAGGCTGCGGCTGAGCTAGGGTTTCGACCCTAGAGGGGAGTTGCTGAGAGGGGTTGCTGTGAAGAAGAAGGAAAGCTCCCATGGAGTCTCTCCTCTCCTTTTCTCCTATTTCCCTGGTTTGGTTTTCTGTAAATATGAGTAACTGATCCCCCATTGTTGGGGTTAGATGTAGCTTTTCTGAACTTGTTGTATTTGATTTGGTGTCTTAATGCAAGTCTCTATTTCTTTATGAGTATGTGATTCTGTGCTTAATGCTTTCCTTGGATTAGCTACCCATAGGAATGATATGTTGCTTTGATAGATGACTGGAAGGTTGGTGTTAAGGCATGCTCATGAATCATATGCCAAGTAGTTCAAGAATCTAGGAATAGGTGTTGAATGCTTGCAATCTTATAAGTCTTGACGTAATGCAAAATCTCAGGTTAATCCACCTAAGGAATTAGGGTTTAATTTGGGGTTTTAGGCTCAATGCACCTAAGGAATTAGGCTTGAGTATTTTAGAAAAGGCTTGATTGTCATAATTGAATTAGGACTCGTGTTGATAACCATTTCATTGCAATTAAGGGAGGATTAGTGTAGTCTAACCCTAACAATCTTAGCCACATCTCTGTTTGCTTTCCAAGTGTTCGATAAAATTCCCAAAAGACCAAAAATATTGTTTTGCTTTCTTTGTTTTCTGTTTTAATCTCTCATACTTTAGTCTAGTCTAGATAGTTGTTGAGTTTGCGAATTGGTAATTGACAACCAATCCCTGTGGATACGATAACCGGTCTCACCACCGTATTACTTGATTGCGATGAGGTGCACTTGCCTTTTTATTCTTAAAATCACGCAACAAGTTTTTGGCGCCGTTGCCGGGGATTGGCTTTGTCAATATCAGTAGTAACAAATGAGACAACTAGTTTAGACATTTTTATTTTATTTTTCTGTATATATTTTGATATCCTTCTTAGTTAGTTTTGTATATATTTTTTTTAATTTGTGTTTTTTGATCTTGGGCTTAATTGTCTGTGAGGTGAAAAATTGATTAGACAGGATCATGGACTACAATTGCTATCAACCATCTGATGCAGAAATGGAGATATCTGAGCTGCAGCTGCGGGTAGATATGCTGCAATTAGCCGTAAACATCCAACAAGTGAGTGATGAGCTGTCAAGGGCACAAATCTCCCCTCCACCAATGGTAGGTTGTTCTGAATGGGGAAATCAATATCCCAACACTTCTACTCCATGGTGGGGGAACCATCCAAACAATACTTGGATTGAGCAAGAGGAACATTGGGAATCTTCCACACCTTCATATCAAGATGAGCCATCCCCATTGGAAGTTGCTTGGGAGAACTTCAAATCCGCATTCCCAGTCGAGGTTGAGGAACCTATCCCGGATAGTCGACCTCACTTAGAGGCTGTTTGGGAGAACTTCATGGCAACAACAATGGAAGAATTAAAGAATCAAGAAGACATCATTCGAAGTTTCGGGGAACTTATTGAGAAAATCTCTAACCAACTATCCGGAATGTCAAAAGGGAACTTGATGGATGATGATGAAGGTGATGCAATAAAGTATGATGATGAAGATGATGCCAAAATGGATGATGAGGAAGAAGAAGAAGTGGGAGCAGCCGAGTCAAGAAGTGAAGAACCTGTTTGTGAGAACAAAGTTGCCCCATCCTCCATTGAACCCTTGACTAAAGAGCCTGAAAGGAAGAGGCAATTGGAGGACATTTATTTCACCATGCTTGGGAATGATGAAAAACTTTTGGAATTAGATGATGCTATTGGTTCCAATGCATGTGTGGAATGTGATGGGAGAAACACTTGTGTGGTTTGTGCGGAGATTTCTGCATATTTGGAAGGTGATGGATTTGGCAATGCTGAGAGTGAAGATTGTACAGAAGCCAGAACAGCACCAATGATCCTCTCGAATTGTTTGCCACCTCACATTTTAAAGCAGTCAACAATGGAGTTCATGCCTCTGCCCGAGAAACCAGATTTTGGATCTTTAAAAATGCAGGCACCATGGCCAGTCCAAGAGGTTGAACCCCATTTTTATTGGGAAGATTTTATTGATGAAGGGGTCATCTTTGACCCGAGAGGAATTGAAAAGCGCTTCCCATTTGAAGAAGTCAGCATGAATCTCAAGCGCTCACTTCCACATTTTTGCTGCAAACTGTGGGATCCAGGTGAAGGATCTCACATGGTTAGCATCCCTTGGTCCTTATACCACAGGTTATGGGATCCAGGTGGATGATTCTTAATACGTCAAGCTAGTGACGTTAAAGAAGCGCTTATTGGGAGGCAACCCAACATTTCTTAACTCTTCTTTTTAGTGTTTTCATTTTCTTAATAGTTTTGTTTTTGATTTTCAACCTCTTGAATAATTTGAGAAGCTCAAGAGGAAAATAATAAATTGTCAATTGTCAAGTGTTTGCAGGGTAATAAGGAAGGAAGGAGAAGCAAAAAGAGCAGGGAGAAACAAAGTCAAAAAGCATGTGAGCCAACACCCGCTACCACCTTGGTAAGCCGTTCCAATTTTTTGCTTTATTTTATTTTTTCTTCTCCTCTCTCCAACTTGATTGTTTACATTGGGGACAATGTAAATCTTTAAGCTTGGGGTAGGGGTAATCTTTTTGCTTGCATTGTAAATATTGCATTCATATAGGCTTAAGTTTGCATGATCGCATGATTCGGTTACCCCTGCTTAGATTGAGCTTATGATTGTGAGAACTAAGTGCCAATTAAATTGTGATAGTGGATTTTTGAACCCAATTTATTTCATTCTTGTGATATGGCTTCATTAAATATGCTTGAGATGGTCTTGGATAGTTGATGATTAGCATATGTTTCTTTAGACTTGTGTTTCTCACTGGTTCTTGAACTGATAAATGCGAGCTTTTGGGCCATTAGGGGGTACTCACTAAATCTGCCCCCATTCTTTGTGTAGAGTGTTATTCCTCTTGGTTTGTTATTCTCTAGAACTTGACTTGAAACCATTTTGAAGCTTAAAAATTTTTGGAAACATTTTTGAAAATGATTGAGGCAATAGGTATTTTTCGGGCCTTCTGAGCTTTGAATGTGTAAATGCTACCCTTAGTTGCCCAATTTTGAGCTTGAAAGAAAAAAAAATGCTTTTCTTGGTACCCTGAAATGTTTTGATAAATAATGTTTGATGGGACCTTCTAAAGTATTACAAAAGGGTAAACAGGTAGTTGAAAAAAGTTTGGGAAAAGAATCAGAAAAAAATTTCTCTTGAGTTAAAAAAAAAAAAAAACTCCCCTTCTCCAAATAAAAATAAAAAAAAATAAAAATAAATAGAGAAGGGGATGACAAAAAGAGAAGTGAGAAATAAAAGAAAAAAAAGAAAGAAAAGAAAGGTGGAAAAATGTATTGAAAACCCAAGAAGGTATTTTAGAAGGTGTCTTGTGTTGAAATGTTTGATAATTGGTTTAGCCTTTTGAAATATCCCTTTCTTGTTATCCCCACCTAAAGATTAATCCCATGGCCACGTTACCACCAAATAAAGACCTCTTGATTCTTAGGTGTTTTCATAAATAAAGTGGAGATTTGGTTGATAGTCAAGCATATGGTAGGAATCATTCCTTGAGGAAAATGGAGCGAATTGTTATATATACTTGAACACTTGAGTGAGTGAGGCAAGAAAGAGAGCCAAGCAAATAAACAAGCTTGGGGTGAGCTTCAAGTGAGCAAGAGTGCCCGAATCAGTGAGGATGTGAGTCTAGGAAACTTAAGCCCCTAATTGGACTTGAATTGATTGTCTCTTGCTGAAATAATTGAATGCATGTTGCTTGGATCATTTTACTCGGGTTCTTGGTTCACTATCCATGCTTTGACTGTTTATCTCTTCTGGCCTTAGTTTTTGCTTGAGGACAAGCAAAGTCTTAAGCTTGGGGTGATTTGATGAGTGTGATTTCACCTCATTTTCCATGTACATTTCTGCATGCATTTGCATATAGTTAGGCCAATTTAGTGCTGATTTTGTATAGTTTTTCCTTTGGAACGGATGAGGTGGTTTCTGTGTGTTGTTTTGCAGGATTTAATGGAAAAATGCTCAGAATTAGCCTTGATGGATGCTTGGATGAAATAGAGCCTGAAAAGAGAAGAAATTGAGCCAAGCAGAATTCTGGAGATTCGCCCCGCGAGCCTGGATTCGCCCCGCGACCCTGAAAGCTGACTGTTGGAGAAAATGCAAGTCTTTCTAGTTCGCCTCGCGAACCCATGTCTCGCCTCGCGAGTCTGCAAACAGAAGCCATCACGCCCAGGCCCTGATGCTCCTCACGGGCGTATTGAAGAAAAACCTTTCGGTCTCGCGTCGCGAAGAAACTCTCGCCTCGCGAGAGCTCAATTCTCTGAAGCAGATTTTTAATATTCGCCTCGCGAGACATATCTCGCCTCGCGAATGCGCGCAGCACTGACTGGTATAAGTTGCTGTTTTAGGGCAGAAAAGAGGGAGCTTTTGGTGGAGAGAGCACTTGGGGACTTGGAGGCTGTGGCTGAGCTAGGGTTTCGACCCTAGAGGGGAGTTGCTGAGAGGGGTTGCTGTGAAGAAGAAGGAAAGCTCCCATGGAGTCTCTCCTATCCTTTTCTCCTATTTCCCTGGTTTGGTTTTCTGTAAATATGAGTAACTGATCCCCCATTGTTGGGGTTAGATGTAGCTTTTCTGAACTTGTTGTATTTGATTTGGTGTCTTAATGCAAGTCTCTATTTCTTTATGAGTATGTGATTCTGTGCTTAATGCTTTCCTTGGATTAGCTACCCATAAGAATGATATGTTGCTTTGATAGATGACTGGAAGGTTGGTGTTAAGGCATGCTCATGAATCATATGCCAAGTAGTTCAAGAATCTAGGAATAGGTGTTGAATGCTTGCAATCTTATAAGTCTTGACGTAATGCAAAATCTCAGGTTAATCCACCTAAGGAATTAGGGTTTAATTTGGGTTTTTAGGCTCAATGCACCTAAGGAATTAGGCTTGAGTATTTTAGAAAAGGCTTGATTGTCATAATTGAATTAGGACTCGTGTTGATAACCATTTCATTGCAATTAAGGGAGGATTAGTGTAGTCTAACCCTAACAATCTTAGCCACATCTCTGTTTGCTTTCCAAGTGTTCGATAAAATTCCCAAAAGACCAAAAATATTGTTTTGCTTTCTTTGTTTTCTGTTTTAATCTCTCATACTTTAGTTTAGTCTAGATAGTTGTTGAGTTTGCGAATTGGTAATTGACAACCAATCCCTGTGGATACGATAACCGGTCTCACCACCGTATTACTTGATTGCGACGAGGTGCACTTGCCTTTTTATTATTAAAATCACGCAACAAGAACTCTTGACCTCGTATATTCCAAATATACGGTTGTGAACAACAACGTAAACACATGAATATCACTAACCCATATTAATAACTTCCTAGTGCCTTAACCTTCCATAAAAGCCTTAACACTTATTCTATGTCACCCTTCCTCTTTAAAATAACTCATTTAGGTTAGGCACCTCTAAGTCACCATTATCCTTATACCCAAACAATTATTTCCCGAACAATATATATCTTTGCTTAAAATCCACTAAGCACAATATTAAAATCAGGTAGATCATGCATAACACAACATCAACAACATATTCCAATATCACCAAAATAACACAATATCAACAATATTCAAACACAAAAAAACTAATATGTCACATGCAGTGGAATACATCAACCAGTGTATAACAACAAATTCGATAACATAAAATCAAACACCATCAAATACTTAAAATCAACCTAATGTCGATAAACCTACAATCCCCCAATCTATTGGTTTTATAGAAAATGTTTCCAATGTGATTTTGGTTTTGTCGATTACTCAACTACTAGAAGGGTTTAGGTCGCCCTACACAATTATTATAGAATATAATACTTATTGATTCCGACGATAGGATGATTCTTTCCCCCACCTACGTTACCACCGGAAACACGAAATCAATGATCATTGATATCCCACCACGAGTTACCAAAACCACCTTCAACCAAATCAACAAATTAACAAATTAATCAAACAAATCTAAATATGAACCTATGATACTAGGTTCGGTCAACACATCCAAATGAGGGTTAGAGTTCTTTTCTCAACCTGAGCTTTTGGATACTAATTACTTAGGTCCTAGGTAGCTTAGATACATTGCTATAACTTGAAAACATGAACAAAATATTCTAAGCCATATTTAATTGAATTTCGGTCTCACATAAGAAAATAGGCTAGGATTTTCAAATCAACTTAATCTCTTAGATAAATGATCTTAGAGTGTTAGAGAGCATGAATCAAGCATTTGATTTCACAAATCAATCAAAAACTTTTCAACCCTTTTATGTTAGGGTTTCGGACTCTATAAGAAAGTTAGGCTAGGGATTTTTGTTGAACCCAAGCTCTTGGATTTAAGCTATACATGTATTATAGAACTTAAATCAAGTACTAACTTTCAAAACAAACAACAAAACACCAAACCCATTTTACTACATAGGTTCGACCCAATAGGGTTCAATATGAAAGAAAATGATTTTTATCACATGCGCTTGGATAATGAAAGTAAGGTTCATTACTAGATCATAGAAATTGGTTTCACATTTTTAGGATTTTTCTACAATTTTCTAGAATTCTTTTAAGTTCTAGATCTAGGAATGGAAAAATATGATTCATGGCATAAACATGAGAAATACATGAAGATTAAAGCTTAGATGATCAAGGATATTATCTTTTACCTTTTGAAGATTTAAGAAATGAAGAAAATGATCAACCTCCACTAAGTTGAAAACTGGACAGCTATAGGGTGTGATGGTATTGTGAGTGTATCTCACTATATACTCATCCAAAATTCACAAAATTTGACTTGTTAGAACTATAATAAGGAAATTAATAACTTTGGTGTTGAAGGTTTCATTTGTTTCAGATCATATCAGGGGTGAAAAGGGCCTTCTTTCAGCTCTTTCGTGTGTTGCTGAGAATTCTGGGAAGTTTTGGTATTTTGAGCATATCTCCCAATATACTTATCCGTTTTTGATGATATTTACCTTGTTGGAAATAAGAGAGAAATAGGAACAACTTTTATGTTGAGAGTTTTCCGAGTTTCAGAAATTAAGAGGGTCATATTTTCGGTGGAGATTCGATGTTCTAATGAGTTTTGTAGGTTAGAGAAAATGGAGATAACTTGGTGAGGATGATGAAGAGAAGTGGGGAGAGGGAAGATTCGGTTTTGAGTCTTTATATAGGCTTATATTTAGGCTTTTTTTGGTTCCTTAGAGCCCAAATAATGGGTTTTGTGAATATCGAATTAATATATGATTAATCATAGTTAATAGTTAACTTAACCAAGGTTATTTTGGCTAATCATGGTTAATAATATGTGGCTCACATTTGATGGAGGTTTGGCTGATTTTGGGCCACACATAGTGACTCACCAATGAGTCGTCGATCCTATCCGTTAGTGGTTCCCGAAAATTCCGTATGCAGCTCCGTCATTTACCCGATTTCGGTTTTTCAGAGGAAAATAATGAAACGAAAGCAAAAGGAAATAGGTATGGTTAAGTATATATGGATGTACGAATTTGAGGAGATGTGGGAGGTTTACAACCATGTAAAATGAGTGGTTTAAAGTGCATAGATGTGTCTAGTTAATACCCGCGAAAGCTTGGGGGTATTTTGGTCTTTTCACCTAAAAGTCATGAGTACTAGCATTTAATGCTTATAAATGCTTGGTGACTCATCCTCCATGAGTCATAACGTATGACTCGTTGTCCCGATCTCTTGACAGGTCTCTACAGTTCCGTTTCCGACTCCATCGGTTTCTCGATTAGGGTTTTACTCCCGTATAAAAGCGTAATATTTCGTTTTTGACTGAAAATTTTCAAACTAACCAAACTCGTTGGAAATATGATTTAAATATAACCCATTTCGTTCACGAGTCAAAATTAGGTTTTCTGGTCATTAAAATCTTACTGTCAGTGAAAACACCGACTGTTTTCCGTCCGAACTTTTACCAAAATTCGTCCGAATAAACATAATATTTTATTTCTGATCAGGAATTTAGAAATTAGACTTCCTCACGGGCAAAATATAAAAAATCTACAAATTTCAGTTTTCGTGCCAAATTAGGGTCTTCTGTCAGTATAAAATTATACTGTCACTTAAAAAAACGCAGACCGGTTTCCTTCTGAGTTTTAAACCCAAAATTTCGCCGTAACCTTCTACCATAAGAGAGACTATGAATATGATTTTATTTTATTTTATTTAAAATCACTTTCTAATTCGCAGATTAAAATATAATTAATTATATTTTAACCCGTTAAACAACGTAATTAAAAATCAGGCTGTTACATGCATTGTCAACCAAAAGGACCTTCTTAGCCTCTTCCTTATCATAAGCTTTTAACCTAGCACTATCAGGACCCATTCCAGTCATATTACATCCCAAGTAATCTAATCGAGTGAACTGAGAGAATTCTTCAAAAGTCATTTCAATTCTCTTGTTTTTCACTTCAGCAGAAAAAGCCAACATTATCCATTTCCAAGGTGCAATAAAATGCCTTAATTAGGGTTGGATAAATGTCACTTTTGGTTTGTAGAAATTCTCCTAACTTGTAGTGTTCAAGAATCTTATGAAATGTGAATCCATTCTTTTCAAAGTAAATGAAATCAACAGTTCTAGCCTCATGTGTATCTCTATGCTTAAAATCTTTCTGATAAAGCATTATATACTCTTCGTTAGAGAAATACCTTTTCAACAGTTCTATCTCAGTATTGAGATCCTCATCCTCTTCTTCTTCTTCCTCTGTTCTCTTCTCATTTTCTGTTCTTTTTTTTTTAGGTGCTTCCTTAGCCACCTTCTTCTTTGCTTCTTTCTTCTTTGGTGCAGCCTTTGAAGTCTCACCAACCTTTTCCTTTCCTTTAGAAAACTTTTTCTTGATAGGTTCCTTGAGTTGTTTCCTGCCTTGCCTCTTAGGGGTTTGAGTTTTCTCTATTTCCTTCCTCTTATGGCGTGAAGGTGTGGCTATGGGGGAAAGTTGTTGAGGTGTGGAAGAATTAGTTGAAGATGATGAAGTAGATTTGGATTGGACTGGAGTAATGGGTGTGGTTTGCTTCACACGAGCCATTTTAGGGATTTTCAAGTTCTGCTAGGGTTTTGGGTGCTAAAGATTTGATTTAGAAATATGAAGAATTTGGAGGGAAAGTTGGGTATTTATAGAATCAGATTAGTCAATCGATGTATCAATCGATGTATAAGCTATTTCATAGAGTACCAAGTTCTGTAGCTTGAACTCAATCGATGTATAGGATTACTTAGAGAGTACTAAGTTCTGCAACTTGAACTCAATCGATGTGAAAATCGATGTATAGGGTAAGTCAGTGAGTCCCAAGTTCTGGAAGCTTCAGTTAATCGATGTTACAATCGATGTATATACAGGATTATCAAATTTAACCCAAGTACATCGATGTATCGATCGATATATAAGTACTTACAGAGAGTAGTGCTTTTTGGATCAGTGGATCAATCGATTTATGACAGATCAGGTTTGAATTTTTATAGCAGATAAATCGATGTTGGAATCAATGTATAAGGTCTTTCAGAAAGACTTGTTTTCTAATTTTGTCTAACAATCGATGTATCAATCGATTTAGACATGTTAAAAACAGATTTTATATATTTATACATGGATTGCACAATCTTTATACTAGCTTTGAAGTTATGGTTTTGGCTTTATCAAATGGATTTTCTAATCGATGCACTTAGATCAAAAATCAAGCAATCATGCATTCAATCATACGAAACATCAAGCATAAGTTGGATCAATTATTCCTAATTCTCTTCTTATGTAATAGAAGCTTTCTTTAGCTAATGGTTTCATGAAAATATCAGCTAAATGATCCCTTATGAAATGATATCTTATTTCAATATATTTGGTTCTAGAATGCATTATACGATTCTTAGTTAGATTTATAACACTAGTGTTGTCACATTTGATTGGCACTTTCTCTAAAAGAACACCATAGTCGATGATTTGTTGTTTCATCCAAAGGATTTGTGCACAACAACTTCCAGCTGCAACATATTCTGCTTCAACAGTTGACAAAGCCACACTTGTTTGTTTCTTACTAAACCAGGAAACTAGTGAGTTCCCAAATACGTGGCAGGTTCCACTAGTACTCTTCCTATCCAACTTGCATCCAGCAAAGTCAGAGTCAGAATGTCCTATTAGATAACAAGTTGATCCCTTAGCATACCATAAACCCATATCTTTAGTTCCTAGCAAGTATTACATGATTCTCTTTACATATATTAAATGAGATTCCTTAGGGTTTGATTGATATCTTGCACACATGAAAACACTAAACATTATATCAGGCTTACTAGCTGTAAGGTAAAGTAAGGAGCTAATTATACCTCTATATTTGGATATGTCTACAGTTTTACCTCTTTCATCCCTATCCAAGTAACATGATGGACTCATTGGAGTTGCCATTTCCTTTGAATTCTCCATGCCAAACTTCTTCAGCAGTTCCTTGCAATACTTTTCTTGGCTTATGAAGGTTCCATTATCACATTGTTTAATTTGAAGTCCCAAGAAGAAAGTGAGTTCTCCCATCATGGACGTCTCAAATTCATTTTGCATCAACTTGGAAAATTCCTTACACAATGAATCATTAGTAGCACCAAATATAATATCATCAACATATATTTGTACAAGTACAAGTACAAGCAATATATTTTGACTTTTTCTTTTTGTGAAAAGTGTTGTGTCAACCTTACCTCTAGTAAAACCTTTTTGTAATAAAAATTTGCTTAGCCTTTCATACCAAGCCCTTGGAGCTTGTTTAAGTCCATACAAGGCTTTGGTGAGTTTATGAACATGGTTTGGAAAATCATTTATTTCAAAGTCTGGTGGTTGACCAACATATACTTCTTCTTGTATAAAACCATTAAGGAATGCACTCTTAACATCCATTTGATATAATTTGAAATTCATGATACATGCAAATGCTAGCAACATCTTATAGCTTCTATCTTAGCCATAGGTGCATAAGTTTGATCATAATCTATGCCTTCTTCCTGATTATATCCTTTAGCTACTAATATAGCCTTGTTCCTAATTATAATGACATTCTTATCAAGTTTGTTCCTAAACACCCATTTTGTACCAATTATCTGTTTATCCTTGGGTTTTGGAACAAGTTCCCAAACTTTGTTTCTTTCAAACTGGTTTAATTCTTCTTGCATTGCCATGATCCAATTATCATCAACAATAGTATCATTAATAGTTTTTGGTTCAGTTTGAGAAACAAAGGCCATGTTATTGCATGCATTTCTTAAAGAGTGTCTAGTAGTTATCCCTTTGGATATTTCACCAATGATGTTGTCCAAATGATGATTCTTTGCAATTCTCCACTCCTTAGGTAGTTCATCATTTTGTTCCTCTTTTGGAGTTTTTAGAGATCCTTCTACTTTTGCTTTGTCTTGCTCTTCTTCCAGTTGAGTTTCTTCAGATGTATCTGCATCATCATCACAAATATCCTTTCCCAAACTTTTGGGGTTATATTCATCAAATGTAACATGTACAGGTTCTTCTATAGTTTGAGTTCTCTTGTTATAGATTCTAAATGCTTTACAGGTTAGAGAATAACCTAGGAAAATTCCTTCATCTGCCTTTGCATCAAATTTTCCAAGATTATCCTTTCCATTGTTAAGTGCGAAGCACTTACAACCAAAAACATGCAAGTGAGATATGTTTAGTTTTCTTCCTCTATAAAGTTCATAAGGGGTTTTCTTTAAAATAGGCCTTATCAAAACTATGTTTAGCACATAGTAGGTTGTATTCACAGCATCTAGTTAAAATTGTTTTGGTAAGCTAGAGTCATTCAACATAGTTCTTGCAATTTCCTCCAATGATCTATTCTTTCTTTCCACTACTCCATTTTGTGGTGGAGTACTAGGAGCTGAAAAATTATGTTGAATGCCATGCTCATCACAAAAGTGGTCAAATTCCTCATTTTGGAATTCATCTCGATGATCACTCCTTATAGAAACAATTTTCATGTCCTTTTCATTTTGCACAATTTTGGCCATTCTCTTAAATACAGTAAATGCATTACTCTTATGAGATAGAAAGTATGTTCATGTGTATCTAGAGTAATCATATACTATTACTAAGGCATACAAGTTTCCACCAAAGCTTTTGGTTCTAGATAGACCAAATAAATCCATGTGCAAAAGTTGCAAGGGTCTAGTTGTTGAAACGATGTTCTTAGGTTTGAAAGAGACCTTCACTTGCTTCTGTCTCCTGTCATGAGCTTGGAACAACCACTATCAAGGTACCATTTAACATTCTTGGCCTTCCAACACACCTACAAAATAGATTTTTCAAAATTTTTTTTAGGTACCCAAATATGGTTGGGTCCTTTGTTGTTAGTCATCACATATGTTCCCTTAGGAACCCATATTTGCTTAACATTTATCCTTGAAGGATTTCTAAAATAGCATGTAGAAGCAGTGTGTCCTTTTCTAGCACAATAGAAACATTTGACAAAAGGACTAGTAGATGACTTAGGTGCAACAAAGAGTTTCTTAAAAGCTTTTTCATGCATTGTTGGTTGGTATCCTATTCCAGCTTTATCATATACTTACTCCTTTTTGTTGTCCTAGAATAGCATTAATATTATCTCTTCCTAAAGTAAATTTAGAGAGAGTGGATTTCAGGTTTTCAACCTCTTTTTCAAGCATATTGCAATTTGAGCATGTAGAGCTAGATGCACTTAGCCTACTGTTTTTAGCTTCTAGTTCTTTATTCTTAATTTGAAGAGTTGCATATTCACTACATTATTTAGCAATGACTTTCCTAGATGACATTAATTGCTTAACTATTTTCAAATATTCACTATGTAATTCATCAAAGGCATCTTGCAGTTCGAAGATCATTTACCTCATCTTCAATTTTTGTGTCACTTTAATGACTGGTCATAAGGCAAAGATTTGCCTCTTCTTCCTCAGAATCTTCAGAGGAATCCATGTCATTCTCCTCCCATGCTATGTATGCTCTTCTTGGCTTTTTGTTTTTCTTGTCTTTGGACTCAAATTTGTCATGTTTGTCCTTCTTTTGAAGCTTTGGACACCCATTCTTGTAATATGCAGTTTTTCCACATTCGTAGCATTTGACATTTGTATTTGAACATTCACTTTTTGAGAGATTCTTTTTGGAAAAGAAGTTTGAGGGCTTTTTGTTGAAGGTTTTCTTCTTCTTGAGAAACATCTTGAACTTTCTGACCAACAATCCCATGTCTTCTTCAGAATCTTCATCCTCCTCAAGTTCTTCATCTTCATCACTGTCATGATCTTCCTTGGAGATATGAGCCTTTAGTGATAAACCTTTCTTCTTTTTCTCCTTCTGTTCATGATCATTCAGTCTATGGAGTTCCATCTCATGTTCTTTAAGTTTTCCAAACAGTGTAGCAATGTTCATAGCTTCTAAGTCTTGAGCTTTAGCTATAGCAGTGATCTCTGGTTGCCATTCTATTGTCAAGCATCTCATAACTTTGTTGATTTGTTGTTCATCTGAGGTAGTCTTTCGAAGTCCATCTAGTTGATTCACAATATAAGTGAATCTCCTTTTCATATCATTGATATCTTCATCTTTCTTCATGTGAAAGAGTTCATATTCATGCATGACTGAGTTCATTCTTGCTCTCTTCACATCACTTGTCCCTTCACGAGTAACTTGCAGCGTATCCCACATTTGTTTTGCGGTCTTACAATTAGAGACCCTGAAAATTTCAATATAACTCAAAGCAACAGTTATAATATTCTTAGCTTTAGCATTATAACCTACTATTTTCTTGTCCTCATCATCCCAATCAGCTCTTGGCTTATTTGTCTTGGTGCCATTTGCATCAAGATTATGAAGGATGTATGGACCATTTTGAACAGCATCTAATACATCAAGACCACTTGCCTCAAGGAATATTAACATCCTTTCTTTCCAATACATATAGGCAGTGCCATTGAATGCAGGGGGTCTTGCTAGAGAAGCCCTTTCTCCTAAGATGTCTTTTGAAGCCATCCTCTTAAGCTTTTAAGCTTTATACAAGAGTAAAAGCTCTGATCCCACTTGTTGGTTGTGGCTTCTAATACTCAAGAAGGGGGGTTGAATTGAGTATGTGTTATTTTAAAAACTTTCCCCTTTTTGCAAAAACTGAAACTTTTTCTCAGTTTCTTGAAAAACGTTTTGTCAACCAACTTAAACCAAAACAAGTTTTTTCTACGTGATAGATTCAAAACTTTGTTCTTTTACAAGAAAGAGAGATATGAAAAGATTGATTGAGATATTATGCATTCACTGATTTGCTCCTTAATAATTTGCCTAATTACACATTCATCAAATAAAGCAATTAAAAGAGTTAAGGGATAGAGAGAAATGCAAACCGAGATTTTATCCTGGTTCAGCTACCTCCTCTGATAACCTACATCCAGTCCCTACTTTGCAGTGAGTTTCGTCCACTAACAATCAAAACAATTACAGGATTCTTTACAAGCTTCAACTCACAGGTTTCTTCTACCCAATTGAAAGATTTTCAGTCAAAGCAATCTTGTAATTCCCAAGAGTCCCTTCTAATCTTGTCAAACCACCAAGAGTCCCTTCTACTCTTGATCTACACAGAGAGAACACCTTCCCTCTAATCTTCCTTTTGCAGCAAGAAAGGTTTTTGATTCAGATTCTAAGAAATTAGAAATTACAAATTGAAGTTCAAACAGAAATATACCAAGTATTCTCAATGAAAAGCTCTCTCAAAGAATTTCGTGGTTAATCTCAGTATTGAGTGAAGTCGTGCTTAGAAAGTGTTTGCCCAAGCCTTTATATAGATGTTTGTCAAAATAGATCCGTTGGGCATACTTCAAAAGTCAGTTAAGATCAAAACAAACTTTCATTAAAAAATTCAATTATCAGTCAATCGATTGTCTAATCGATGTATTGATCAAAGATTCAATTTTTATAACTGAATACATCGATTGCCTAATCGATTATGTTCTTGAAAAATCTTGATTCTGACTGATACATAGATGTGTACATCGATTGTGTTCTTAAGAAACATAAGAGTTCTCAGCCCAGAAGTCTTTACATCAATTGGTAAATCTATTGCATAATGGATTTCAAAAGTCTTTGCCTCTGTTTTGGCTTATGCATCGATGTACTAATCGGTTGTTCTATCATTTTTAAAAGACTTAACTTCTGTTCTGTGTTTACATCGATGTACCAATCGATTGTATACATGTTTCCATAAGTGTTGGCTTCTGTTCAGCCTTATCCATCGATTGGTCAATCGATTGTAAGCTTCTTTCAAAAAATGTCAACTTCTGTTTCATCTTATACATCGATTGTGCAATCGATGTACTGTTTTATCAAGTCAATCACAATCAATCGATGTATACATTGATGTATACTTTTTACACATTGATGTACACATTGGTTTTCATTAAAAGTTAGTTAATTAACTGAAAGTACATCGATGTACACATAGATGTACATAACTTTCAATTAGTTCTTTTTCCTTCTAAGTTCACTTTACTATATGAAAACCTTTTTAGTTTGTTTTTATGAGAGTTATTTCAAAAAGAAAAACTTAACATATCTCTTTACATTGATACTCTAATATTGCTTGAGATCCTTTGAGATTCTTCTTTGTAGTTCTTCATCTTCAAGCATTCCTTCATGATATTTATTTTGCTCCTTTGATCCTTTGCATCATTTTCCTTGCAGTGATTATATCTTATACAAACATACAAGCTTGGCAAGAAATTAGTGAATCAAAGTGTAATTCAAGTTAGTTTAGTTATTAATCAAAACATACTAGGGTCATTTTTCCACAAAGGAGATTAGGAGAAGATGAAAACGTGAAAGTAGGGTTAATTTGCTTTTGATTGTGTAGCGACGGGTTTAGGTCCATCAACCCAAACTTCTTTTTGTTTTTTGTTTTCTATTGCATAATGGGCTTACACAAGCCCAACTTCTGTTTTGTTCTTCATTTTTCCTAATAGTTGGAAATTGTCTTTTTACACTTTTGGGAGCAAATACAAGAGTTATTTTACAAGTTTATTAATAGAAATACAAAAATATTTTATATTAATAAAAATATGAGAATTTAAAATTTATATTAATATTACTTATAATATATTATACTAAAATTTGAAAATATAGTATTTAATTATTATCAGTTCAACCACGGTTAGACTATTGAATATTGAATCAATGTCTTTATCGGTTCAATGACCTGTGTACTGCTTTAAAAACATTGTATATAGGATTAACTAATGTATTGAATCTTGTTTAGCTTTAAATAACCGATGTATTAAATAACATGTGTATAATATGGGTTTTTATTTTTTATTTAATATATATTTAATTATTATTTATTAACTAAATATTTTATATGTATACAAATTATAATTTAACATAATATATATATATATATATATATATATATATATATATATAAAACATGTTATAAATTTAAATTGTTTACTTTGTTAAAATTTATTTTTTAACAAGTTATGTGAAAATTTGTAAAGATTATAAATTAGTTATTACCCTTCTTAAATTATTTTAATTTTCAACTTTTTGAAATAAATTCTTTTTTTAAATAACAATGAAAATATGAGATGAAGTTGTCTTAGATAAAACAGATAAATATAAAGTTTTTTTTCTTTATTGAAAGATATCAGAATGCTTCTCCAAAGTATTGTAAGTGTTTACCCAATAATACTTGGATAAAATGATATGGATCTCTTCCGGCTTAATCAGAGGTCTTGAGTTCGAATCATGAATCTGGGAATGTAGCGGCATTAAATCTCTTGAGTGAGAGCTTTGCCGTCCTTGTGATCCTACCCAACTCGAGGGATTAATCTCCGCAGTTACGCGCGGAGATACCCTAGAAAACCAAAAAAAAAAGTGTTATAAGTGTTTGCCTTTGTTGCATTTAAAGGCAAAAATGATTATGCTTTAAAAAGAATTTGATAACGCTGAGTTAATAAATCACGATCTCAACCTTGGTTAGTTAATCAACAATTTAAGATGAAGTAACAATTTAAGATGAAGTAAAAATAAATTTAAATAATAACCCCTAGGGGTTGATCCAGTGGAGTATGACAGTGTCTCGTATCTGACTGGTTATATGTTCGAGCCCCCACTTGTCTACTTGAGAGAGGTAAATGAAAATTTCTTTGTAAGTGCTTATAGAGCCCGAAGATTTTTCCTACCTTGAACTGCGACACCATCCCCTCACCGTAAATTTGAAAGAAATCAAAAAGATAAATTTAAATCTAAAGTCATATAACAACATATAACTTTGTTCAAAAAAATAAAAACAACATATAACTAACTTTTAGCGACATTTAAAAAATGTTGCCAAATTGTAAAAACATGTTACATATTAAGTTAGTAGCATTTTATTAAGTGTTACAAAATTGTCCAACATCACAAAAAGTCTTTAGCATCATTTTTTATACTTATAGTAACATTTAATAAATTTTACAATTTTGTAACATTTACTTAGCATATAACAACATTTTTTTAAATATAGGTATATGTTAAAAATGTTGCTAAAAATGTAATTTTAGTAACATTTTAAAAAGTGTTGCTGAATTTTAAAAAGTTGACAAAAGGTATTATCGATAACATTTTAAAAAATGCAAGTATTTGTTTGGAAAAAAAAGGTGCAAAAAATAATTTAGCAATTTTAAATATCATTTTATTTAAAAATGCTATTAATTTTGTGGCAACCAAAGCAAATACAATAAAATAATATAAAGATACATATATAACCAAATCAAATGAAAGTCAATCATCTCCATTCATATTATAAGTAAAATAAAATTTTACAATAATATCAATATTACAAAGAAATTAAACCAAATGTGTCCACCGAACAATTACAATACATGAGAGCTTGTTTACTTCTTTATGACTAGATTTTCTTCCATAAAATGACCTTGACATCACTCACTAACCTTGCATTCACCAGACATTGATAGAAATGCTAAAATATAAAGAAAAATGTGACTATTGTGATAAGATAAATATAATTATAATATTGACTAAGAAATCCATAAAAAATAAGGTTTTTTTTTTTTTTGAAACGTTAAGTATTTACCTTTTGAAAAATATTAAATATATCACTTTACAATAAAAAAAAAATTTCTTTTGATTCACTAACCAATGTCCTTATGGTACTAGTTAATTCTCCAATATTATATTGAAGTGTCCATGCATAAATAGTCTGTAACATTCTACCATGGAGTAACTATAAACACAAAAGGAAAAACACAGCAACCACCACAACAAATAATGTTAAGCATAATACCTAGACTAACAACTTTCATATGGATGGATTGCAAAATTTGCGAGACATCTTTTAGCCTGTGACTGTGACTGAGAAAAGAAAGTCATATCGTATGCATTTTTGGTATAGCAAGTTTAGTATAACTATAGAAATTTACACCACAACAATACTTGATTTTGTCTATAGCAAGTTTAGAGTAACCATAGAAATGTCAAATGGCTCTGAAAGTGATACTGAACATGATGAAAATTGGTAATACTTAGTTCCACACAAACACCATTAGTTTCAAGAGCCATTTCAGCATGAGCATTTCCAAGGTAGGAATCTAATTATCACGGCCAGCTTTTACACATGGTCAGCTTTATGTTGCTATTTCAAGAGTAAAATCAAAAAAAGGGTTGAAACTACTGATTTTGGACGATGATGGATGTGCATGCTCATCAACAATAAATGTTATCTACAATGAAGTCTTTGAGAACCTGTAATTGTCAACCACTCAGGTTCGAAAATTTTTTCCATCCTTTATTGGTTGAATTATGCTTATATATCTAATTTCAAATATACAAATGTCTAGGATTTGGGTTATTATACTGTTGTTTAAAAATTTCAAACTCATCTTTTGAAATTAATATAGCTAATTGTCAAGTTCATTACCACTTGCAGCAAATTGTTAATCAACTCTTCTGGTATGCCGAATTGCAGCAGTGAATCAACTAAGCATTTTACTCGCCTTTTACAACTACTCCAATATTTAATCCTTATTTGCATCATGATTAAGATTGAAATAGAAAACCAGCGATTCTATCATTAGTTATGGTTATAATTTAACAGCTGCTAAATATTGAACATCTACTATGATCATAATACTGGACACCAATCTGTTTTTTATTTTGATAACACTAATGCTACTTTATAGTATAGCTGCTGCAATACAGGTCGTAGAAAACTTATATAAATGGCATACCACTGCTATTAATATTGTTAATGTTATTTAATGGATGTTTTTCTTTCAACATTTGGAAGTTATTGCACAAGTCACAGTCACCTGTTGCCCATTATTTGACTTTTGAGTCTTATAAAGTTGATGAGCATGTGGTTAAAGGGTCTGTATAAACTGATAAGTACAATACTTGGTATATGTGCAGCTGGTATTAGAAAAGAATACCTTAAACACATGAATTATAAAACAACACATCATTTGTGTTGTACATTAATCCATTTCAGTATTTAAAAACTTACAAACTTTTTCCTCTTCATTACATCTGATAACGTTAATTCAAAACTAAAGACTAATCCTATATAATGCACAACTTATAGCTCCATCCTTAAATTTCCTTTCAAAACTCAGTTGCAATGTCAATTCTGATTGATTATGGATGCAGCCTCGGTTTTCGCCTAACGAGTCTTCATATTCGGTCCAACTGATCTGCAACATATCGCTGCTTCCAAAACTTCAACAAAAACTGCATAACTTAGTTCTGATATGGGAAACACTCTGTCTTCCTCAACAAGGACCATTGAAGCAATATAAAACAGTTCAAAGGTTAAAAAACCATTATAAGTTCATGAATGAATAAAATGTTATGCAGCACAATTTAAAGGAGCAGGAATTACAAACATGTGAAGGTCCTCATGTGTCTATTCAAGCTAACAAGAATGCACTTAACCTACTCAATTCCAGTATGAATGACATACTTCAAATGTAGTCCTACACAAAGTCATAGCTATAGCGATTAAATCAATCTACCATATTCAATTTTCTGGTATGTCTACTTGCTGCAGTGCAGCAACCAAACCATTGCACTCAATTTTTATTTGCATGGAATTTAATTTTGGAATATAAAACCTAGATTATATCATTAGTTAAGGTTAACTTTTAAATCCTTCTTATTGTTTCTTTCAGGGAATCAATCTTAGTATCCATCAAGGGTCAGCAATGCAGCTCCTCTTCAATCATATGGTCAAATGCATCAGCAGTGCAGAGTTTTTGAAAGCAACTTCAATGGAAATTGCTACATGTACCAATAGACTATGCTTTTTTTTTTTCCCTTTGATGATCAGTGATTATTTTCGCTTTCATTTAATTAAATATTGAATAGCTCTTGTGGTCATTAAAACTGTATTTGGTATTGTTTTTGTTTTTTGATGCAGCTCATGCTATTTTTTTATAAAGCAGCTGCAACACATATTGTAGACAATGTAAATGCCAAAGCAGTGTCACTAATACTGTTGATGTTATTTGGAATTTACTGCTTCGACATATTTGTGTTAAAAGTAGCATCATAAGTTGTTCACCAAGGAATTTATGTAAGTGTTTATCAAGCAGCAAAATCTCTTAGATAACCCGTACGTTGCACGAGTATCTCTACTAGTTATCTTTAAGCTCCACTTTGTAATGTTGTTAACAAAATGAAATTTGTATATAGAACTATTTTCTTGAATTCCACATAAACTGAAGTTCTTAGAACGGCTAGACAGAGCTAACAGAGTAAATAATATGATGAAGGGCAAGAGAAGTACTCACAAACTACGAAGCTCGGATACTTAGTGATACGGCATGAATATGGGGATATGGGAAATTTTTGAAATCCAAGATACGATACGGCTGAGATATGTTAAGAAAAATTTATAGATAAATATTTTATATAGATGCAGAATATTTATAAAAAAAGAGACATTAATCATTTCTCCTTAATGTATAACTATGATAATCATAACTTATAAAAAGATACATGTGATCATAATAACACAAAAAATACACTGCTACCTATATCATAATATATTATTTCCTCTATGTCAAAATCAACAAAAATATCTTTAGTAGAACTCAAAACAAGTCTCGGCTCTATATAATAGGCAACAATTGAAAAACATCTTTACTAAAACTATTGTCTAATACTAATTGATTTGGTTGCCTCTCCATTTTACTGTCATCTAAAAAAAGCATAACTTGTAAGTGTGGTCCATCAAAAGACACTTCTGCCAAATGATACTTCTTGGATACATATCCAGAAGTATCCTACGAGTATCGGGTAAAAGAAAATTTAAAAAATAAAATAAAAAAAGGATACTTCTCGGGTACTATCCGGAAGTATCCTGCGAATATCGATATCGGATATGAATACGACATGGATACGTTTGCATTTTTGGAGTATCCAATTTTCATAACCCACGACACAATTCACAGTGCCCTGTATAAAGCAGTTCAGTAACTTTTGCAGCAACAGGGTATCGGGCAACATCTTTACTAGCCTGTGGTACAAAAGGAGGAGCAAAAATTGGTTTATCATTGGCCTCACTCCGTCGCTAGTAAAAACTAAAAAGTAATTCAATCATACTCCTATATGTATATGTATATTATATATAATTAACTTCTAAGGTCTATCTAACTAATACACACTATCATAGTATCATTTCATCACAAGTTGTTCGCTCTTTCCAGCAAGATTATCTTGTAAGTAGGTAATCAAAGCCAAACTCTTAAGTAAGAAGGGGTGGAAAGGAGCAAAAGAAAACAAATAATGTGAAAAAAATAAATTAACAATATAATTAACAGTGTAATTACCTAATTAAGTAATTATTGGTATATGTTATATCACATCTATAGTTGAATCACCGCTCTTCAGCATTCAACCCCCTCTGTGTATGCAAACATCATATAATAAATTTAACACTTAAGTCATGCTATAATTTTATAAATAAATATCTTTGTTCGGTGTGGAACAATAAATTAAAGTCCGGCATGAGCGGAGAGAAATTTCATTAGAGGTGTGTATGATTATAAGAGTCATTGGAGGCTTATTGAATATGACCTAGGTTTGAGCAAAACCCTATGCTAATGGAGTGTGTGAGAGTTAGTTCACTCATGAGCAGGTAGGCTCTTTATATTGCCTTCATAGAGGGCCTAACCTAGTTCAGTCTTCAAGAAATTGGGCCTTGCCCCGAGCTGACCTCTTCTGTTGACCGAGTTGTCTTCTTATTTCGACCGAGATGTCTTCTTGTCATTCCGACCGAGCTGTTTTCCTCTTAGGTTGATCGGGTTGTTTTCCTTTTATCCTGATTAGACTCTATACTTATTGAGTCGTTCATCCATCATAGCTGGACTTGTCCTACATTGGGCCCTTGATATAATTTGGGCATGAACAATCTTCTCTCTTGGGATAATAAATTCAACAACATGCAACTTTTTGTATTAAAGTGAATTCATATATTCTATTATATGAATGGTTTACAAGCAGAAAATAATCAATACAGATAATCAATGGTTGCTTGGGGAACTTGGGCCTAAAAATTGGAGGTGGACAAATGTAAAAAGGAGTCACTACTGGTTCAATATCCCAAACTGAAACCCTGCTTGTGCATTCACCAACTGTTGATTCATCCCATCCAACCTATCAAATTTTCAAAACTTGACTGCCTCAATAAACTAGGACAAAGTTTCCGATTCACTACACTTAAGCACATATTATTACTTGGTGGGGAGGCAGAAACAAATTATCACTTAAATGAGATTATAGAACACCGAACCACAATGCATGTTAGAAATTTTTTTTTTTTGATTTTCCAGAGTATCATCCCATCCGATAAGTGAGAGACTAATCTTCCGGGGTACTGTGATGCTTCTAAACAGGCTACCCCTCCCAATGATGTTTTTTCCATACACACGGATCTAGGGATCGAACCCAGGACCACATGCTCAAAGGACCCAAGCAGCCTTACCACTTAGACCAACACCACATTGATAGAATTTTTTTTTTCTTTAGTTGCTAAGTTGAGGACAACACTAATATAAATGTTAAAATTTCTACAGGACTAAGGGATCAAAAAATTTATTCAAACATTAAGAAGTCCTAGAAATAATAAGTGCCAGAGAAATATTGATACTCCAATTCCATAAAATCATACTCTAAGAGTGAAATTACTTTTTCTAATTTTTATATACAGTTATCCAAATTATGCATCTCTTTCTTTATAATACCTGAAGGTTGCGCCACTGTGAATTCTTCCTCAAAACAGGATCCAAGTCATTGATCCTAGTGATTTTAACCATATATCTGCATACTCCTGAACCCTCAGTCCTAAACATCATTCTAAATCTCATTCCAAGAGAAATTTGATTGTATAACCTTATTATATTGGCCAATGGAATTACAAATTCAGAGGTTAAATTGACAAATGTCTTTAAGAGGCTGTCTCAGATATTCAATGGATGTTATTCCATGTTATCATACCAAATACATGCCAATGCCAGTATGCCACATAGTACCTTGGATTATAAAATATAGTGAATAGGCTGTTATTTGAAGCAGCATGAGCTGCAGTAGCAAGAATGCCAATATATATGCTGTCACTGGATATTACTGATGAAAATAGTGTTGGTTGCTGTCTATTTGCACATTTTATACCTAGAAGAAGTTGCTGTTTTTGATCTCTAAAGATAACAAAAAAAATTTGGCTCAACAATAGGGTGAGAATTATTCCTGAAGTTTCTGAAAATAGTCAAAATACTATATTCCTTACCTGATAAAAAGAAATGAATCTCCAGCAAACAGTCTTTTTTTGCTAACAAAGACACTACAACCAGTAGTCAGTAGATGCCTCTTTGGTTGTCCTGTAGTCAATGTTCTAGCAATTTTAGCATTCAACTTCATAAAATAACAATTTCTACATTCATGATTTGGTCAAACAATTTATTATATGATTTGAATATCAAGGAATTTTGTACTTTTGTTGAACTGGTAGTCTTTGGAAAGTTTTTAGAATATGTTTAGCTCAATCTGAATCAAGAGGCTTGGATTCAAAAATATGATAGCATCAAGAGACATCCAACCTGTCATGAATTCCAAACGTTCATGATGCTGTGTTCAAATAGGGACTACTAAACCAGAAAGAGTGACAGCAACAAGAAAGAGTAATAAACCAAACAGCATTTGACTTTATTGACATCAAAAAGAGTGTTCTAAACAAAATAGAGAGTCACCTGAAGAACATTCCTTACATAATATTGAGCATACATTAAGACATTATCACTCCAAATAGGGAAAAAATTCAGGGCATCAAAGAGTCTTAAACTAGACAAATAGGACACTAACAAACTCACTGCTAAGCAAAAAAAATTAAAAAGCCTTTATCCAAGTTCAATTGCACAATCTGAAACAACATCTAGTTGATGGATATTCAAAACAAGTTCAAATCAATTACTTTTGCATTAGTTTAGGAGGTGCCAAATATACTCAAGTTATATTCTACAAACTTTAATTATTTACTTGTCAAAAAAAAACTTTAATTATTTACATTTCGGTTGCAGGAATCTTCGGGAGAATCTCTTGCAACTCGCGTGTTGAAGCCGCTTGAAGGTCGACCCTTGCTAGGGCAATGACCCTATGCTCCCACGGGGTCTATATAACATCCTCATCCCACGTCTATAAATATTAGCATCCTTTCTTTTTTTTTTACTGAATATTAGTATCATAGGGAGTATCGATCACTCACTATTTATTATTGTTCATTCTTTGCCTACCAATCTACCATTCATTACTTGTTTACTCACTAATCATTGTTTTATTTAGTTTTTTTAATTCCAAAAGAAGTAGAGTCACGTTTTGCCTCTGCCTTAGATTCCATTTTCGGTTACCAAATGGGTGCATGTCAGTTGGTAAGTAGCGTTGAATTGGTGGGGAAGGTCTCATGATCGATTCTCATCGAATGCATTTTTGAGAAGGAGGTTGGACCTTAAGCTGCTACTAGACCTCGAGCAAAGATTGGCCCCATAGCAGGTCCAAATGACCTACGCCATGAAGATACTTCGTGGACTCATTGGGTGTCAAAGGCCCTCATTACGGTAGGCCCTGAATCAAAAAATATTCAATTTTCAATTACAATTCCCATTGTGTTTGCAATAGTGGATGTGGCACAGTACGAATGAAATCTTTTTGTCTTATTTTACTGTCATATTTTCTATCTCATACCAATGATAATTTATCACTGAAGAAAATAAAATAATAACTCATTAATACATATGTTCATTCCCAACTTTTAATTGGTGTGAGTTGTGACACATTGAGATACTATCTTTTGGGATAACAGATTTTTATTCTTGAGCAAGAAGTGTAAACTCTATTAATACAAGAATGATAAGCAATAAAATTTGATGAGGTAAAATACAATTTATAAAAAAAAAAATCACTTATTACATTAGTCCCTCTTTTTAACTCGTTTAACCTTCATAGTTTGAAGTTAGATTTTATAACTAGGATAGTAATAAGAAGTGTGTTTCGGTTTTGGATAGAGTATCACACATCCTTTTAGATCATGAGTAATTATATTTGGACATAGAAATGATGTTCAATATCATATAAAAGTATATATCCTCATTTATTTATTATTTTTTTTTCTCTCATCATATATTTCATTACTTTCAAGACACTCATAAACTCTACGATGCTTATACAAAATGTCCAAATTACATGTGAAAACATCTTTAGTCTTTGACCATTTGTGGCCGTGTGTGCTGCGTAACGTTGATCCTCTGTGGTAGATGACGTAAGTACTAAGTAGTCCTCAGATTTGGGACCTGTACTAATTTTAAAATCAGATAGCCTAGTAGGCTTCTAACTAGGTTTAAAATACTGTAAAAGCAAGTAAACTTTTCTATTTGCTATTTTTCCAGATGATTTTCTTAAAAATAACTAATTAATGAAATTCTAAATTCTCACAAACACCAGGATAAAACTCGAGAAAAATAGTCTTCACCACAATTTTTCCAAGTTAAATATTATACATGAAATGTTTAGAAATATTCATAAAACATTAAAAAAAATCTTTTTATTTCATGACAAAAATTGAAATTCAAGTTTCCACCTATCTCCATCACATCAACTTGTTAACTTAATGAGTTAGCTCAGCTGGACCTCTCAAACATTAAACCTCAACTATCTAAGGATGAAAGAGACCCCTGAGACTGAGACATTGTGTTTATGGCAGTTTTATGTGTACTTAATTTCATGAATTCCTTATCAGTTATCAAGAAAAATTGGAGAGAAAAAAGGGCAAATACTAATCAAGGTGCTGAACTTCAATTAAAAATTAAAGATAAAAAATTTATATTAAAAATGGTATGTTTAATACATCAAAATTTAAACATTGTATTTTTTAATACAAATTTTTTTATTTTTTTATTTCTTAATCATTATTAATCTAATAATCAAGACCCTAGAGAAAATTACATAACATATATCCTTCCTTGTCTATTTTCCAGCATGGAGCCAGCCATATATAGATAGATATTAGTAAATCCAGTTAAACACACGAGACAAAAATAGTTCCCTAGTGTATTTCGCTTTGAATATGGTTCACAACATAGAAGAAAAATATCCAAAACAGCCAATAGGAGACGACCATGACGAGACGCCAAACAAAGAAAGAAACAACCATAAGAAAAACACGGCTGATATTTGAACACATAAGTATACACATCTTATATGATATTATATATATTTATTTATATCTTTTACTTACTCTCTCCAATCTATATTATAAGCAAAAAATTAATGTAACATACGTATTACGGTGATTAGTTAATTTCATTTAATTTGATTAAAAAATTGGATTTTTACCTAAATTACCCTTTATGAAAATGAAAAATTACTTATGTTGCTGGGAATAGAATAAGTTATTGAAAAACAAAATTTATATTAAATGAATGATATTTTAAAAACAATATTATTAAATAATTTATTGAAAAATAAAATTTATTAATATATCAGACCAAAAGTGATTAAATTTGTGTTAAAAAAACTTTGTTGCAAGAAAAGTCTCGTAAGACATGGACATTAAACCATAAATATAGTAATTTTGCAGTACACACGCTTTTTCTCCATTTTGATTGGAACTTGTTAAATGTTAACACCCTCCAACGTCGTACAAGAAAACGGTCTCTCTCATCTGTCAGTGTAGTACAACCCCAAGAAAGACTCTAAACTTGACTTACATAATCACATTCTATATAAATTATAACCCTTTCATTTTTACGCTATGACATTGTTATTGCAATTCTTTTCTGGGTTTCTTTCTTCTTCTTCTCCACTATGTCTTTCTCCCTCCGCGTCTTCTTCTTCTCCATACTCTTCCATCTCTTCCTCCTCTCCGTTTCAGCTCACAGCGGCCACGATGACGACGGAGATGCCGACCCCGACGGCGGCGGTGACGGCGGCGATGAAGTGGCTCCAAATCTCCGGTCAAGAGCCTTGATTCTGGCAAAGGTTTGGTGCCTGATTGTGATCTTTGTTGCCACTTTTGTGTCTGGGGTATCCCCTTACGTGTTGAAATGGAACGAGGGGTTTTTGGTTTTGGGGACACAGTTTGCTGGGGGCGTGTTTCTGGGGACTGCTATGATGCATTTTCTGAGCGATGCTAATGAGATGTTTGGGGACTTGACGGAGAAAGAGTACCCTTTTGCGTTCATGTTGGCTTGTGCGGGTTATTTGATCACCATGCTTGCTGATTGTGTGATTTCATCCATTTTGGGGAAGCAAGGGAGGGAGAATGGGAATGGAGCTGATGTTGGACTTCAAGGTTTGTCATTTAACAATGCAGTGAAGTTTGTAAATGTGCAAGTAAATGTGTCAACTGAGCAAGTCACCTTTGATTAATTAAAGTGTATTGAGATCTCAACCCACTTTAGTTATTAGGGTGGATACACCTTATTTACTCTCAAGCTCACTTTAGAAGTGTTTTTCTTGCTTTGGATAAGGCTCCACTAAAGTGAGCTTGAGTGCAAAGTAAGCATCTAAGGGTATATATTCACCGTTTAATAGCTAAAGTGGGTTGAGATCTTGATGCATTTGTTTGTCTGGAATGATCGTACAAATAACGCCTGTCTTGAATGTGGTTATTTATTTTAGGGTGGTCGGTTGCTTGGCAAATTATCATGTTTTGTGATCATGCAGTTCAATTTGTTTTTGAAAATCATGTTAATTGTAATGCAGTTAATGGGCAGAGAGTGCATAGCTCTAGGCTGAGAGATTTCTTGTGAGGATTTCATGATTAAAGCTAAAGAATGTGAGAAGGTGAGGCATTAGGTGATTAGTGGTGATTTCTGCTTCTTCCTTTTAAGTCTCCTTACTTATCTGATATTCTTCTTCTTATTCATTACTTCATATTCCTCTGAACTAGCTACTTAGATCCATATTCTAGTTGTAAGGAAAATGTTTTTTATACCACTGGTTGGAACACCCTTTTCAGATGAGGTATGTTGATGTGAGTAGAGTAATCTGTAGTCTTAATACCGTATGCAGATGTGTGTCCCCGAGGTATCAACTCTTGGTGTTTAAATAATGGAATTGCTAGTAGCAATTTTAGCTCCGTTGTACTTAGTCCATCAATCTAATAGTACAGTAATCAGAGGTATTTCAGTATTTTGTGCCTCTTTGAGTGATTCTCACCCTTACACTTTTTTTCCTGTTTTTGAACTGTTTTGTTGGGAGCCTAAAATGATTGCAATTTTGGTGACGAATGAATAGTACAAGCTAGTATTGTAAATAAGGGTTAGGGTCTTGAAGTCTAAATGGAAGTACAAGTGCTCAGTATTTGTTGGTTTCCGGATATAGATTTGAGAACCAGGGATAGAAGGGTGCTTATTATGATGGTTGATTGCCGTGAACAAAAATTCACTGGTTGCTTTGTTTAGGGTGATGGTAACTCAGAAGGTTATCATTAGAATTTTCATCTATGTTTGAATGTTTTATGTGAGTGGGAAGAATAGGAAGAAAGGGAGAGAATAGGAAAAGGAAGGATGGATGGAGAGTAAATTCCCCTTTTTGGATGTTTATGTTGAGAAGGAGGGGGAAGCAGAGAGAATTAATTTTCCTTCCCCTTATTTAATTTAATTTAAAATAAAGCCTTTTCCCCTCCTTGCCCCCAATTTAAAGGGAAAGAACTTTTAGAGCTTTGAGGGGGAAGGACATTAAAAAATTTCAAAACAAGGGAACAGGTCACTTTTCCCTTCCATTTCCCCTCCTACATCTCATCCAAACATACCATAACATACCATAGTGTTGTGCTGTACAGAATAGATGCTGGCTTAGTGGCTTATACCATAATGAAACTTTTTGAGTTGGTCATATTCATCATGGAACATCAATTTAAAAAATATGAATTTGAATTTAAATGCCCTCAGGTTTGCCTTGTCTAACACAAAGTTATATTCTATTTTTCTTGTTTAAGGTGCAGGGACTGAAGTGGGTAAAGGAAGTGGCAATGGTCTTACTTCTCAGTCACAATACCAGGTTAATTCATGGTTTTGTGCCAGTGAAGTCTTTGCTGAACAGAATCTTCTTTTGGGATAATTTGATTGTAGGCATTATCATCACTTATTTACTAGTATTTCCTGGTTTTATTTTATGCGCTAACAGGGCCATGCCGGCACCGATCACCACCTAGCTAGCCCCGCTCTTGCGTCTGTGAGTTCACTTGGAGATGCCATCTTATTGATTTTTGCCCTTTGTGCTCATTCTGTGTTTGAGGGTTTGGCAATTGGAGTTGCTAAGACAAAAGAAGATGCTTGGAAAGCTTTATGGACAATCTGTCTACATAAGATATTTGCAGCCATTGCCATGGGTATTGCTCTCCTAAGGATGATGCCAAATCGGCCCCTATTATCATGTGCAGCCTATGCTTTTGCTTTTGCCATCTCCAGTCCAATTGGTGTAGCCATTGGAATTATAATAGATTCCACAACACAAGGTCGTGTGGCAGATTGGATCTTTGCTATATCAATGGGTCTAGCTTGTGGAGTGTTCATCTATGTATCAATAAACCATTTATTGTCAAAGGGATACACGCCCCATAATCCAGTGAAGGTTGACACAGCCTTTTTCAAGTTTCTTGCAGTGGTGTTGGGTGTTGGAGTGATAGCGGTTGTGATGATTTGGGACACCTAAGGTCGTTAAGCAAGAGGCATAATTATAGCTTGGTTCTAAGATAGCTTCTCTTTACAGCCTAAGCAAAAATTCTTCTTATTTTATTTGGTTGTTTAAACTTATGAATTTAGTAAGTTTTGTAAGATAGATTCGTGGATTTGTCTTATAGGGCTAAGTATGGGAAGGATTGGGCTCCTCAAAAGGGAGCAAAAGTGTAAAGTGAGAAAGTAATGGTGATTTCACTATCGATTAGTTAAAGTACATGAGATCTCAATTCATTTTAACTAATGAAAGGTGTATCCATTCTTACTTTCTCACTCTACACTTACTTTAGAGGAGCATTATCCGTCTGGGAAAGGCTCTTTCTCCTTTGTGTATGTTCTTGCTTAAAATTTCAAAATGTTCATAACTGCATGTAGAGTTAGAACATTCAATATGATTTACACCAAGGTTTGACCAGGCATTGCTCTCACGTGTTTTTGCAACAACTGTTATCTAATTTGTTCGAACCCAATCAAATAGAGATTGCAAAGTGGTTTAGGCCCTCGGAAGAATCTGTTTGATTTATATGTTTTTCATTACAATAAACAGGTTTGACATGGGATTATTGAATGAGTTTAATTGTTATACAATTTTTTCTGATACTGTTTAGTACCAGACCCTATTTTGGTACATATATATACTCTAAATTTCCGTAGACATGCTCCAAGCAGTCAAGCATTAAACTATACAGACTTTTTGTGAATGTGAAGTAACCTATGTGATTATTGTATTCCTTATCACAGACAAAAGATAAGCAATAAATGGGAAAGGAGGATAATCTTAATAATTGTTAACCAAATCGAAGAGGTCATGCAGTACGAAACAAATATTTTTCGAAAACAAGTTAAAATTAACAAGATCAAGCAAGGAAGAATATGTGTATGTGTACCAGGAAGCAGCCGTGGTTTTTGTGTTTGCAAGTCAATTTCATTCAAGGTACCCTTCAAAACTTTCTCATGTGCCAATGCTGCTACTATTCATAAAAAGTTATAGAATTACATACAATAAGCTGTTTTACATTGTACATAGAAACAATGCAAAAGGAAGCTTAAATCAACTACTCTACATTCTCAGTTTGTGAATCTGTCACATGAACCAGAATCATCCACATCGAATCAAACTGCTGACCTGACATCCATATTTTACATACCACATGAAACATGTGGCTCAACTTCAAGGTAACATCAGCCTGGTTTTGCATTCTCTTCTAAATTTCAAGACAAAGTATATGCATACAAGCAAACTACTTTTCAATTTTTACCTACCACAAATGATACCTCGTCAAAATACAAGGCACTGAGAGAATGAAAAATGGGTCATGGGAGAGTTCATGGGTATCCATGAGTCCAATTACTTAAAATTTAAAATTTCCCTCAATTACAACACTCTGATATGAGGCCTTGGACTTTAAATTTATAACTTTAAATACTTGATCAAAGCTCTTTAAAGGATCTGTCTCAGCACATCCATTCCAAACTGGCAAAACTTCTATCACAAATTTATTAATATATCTCTTCTTAATACCCTCCTTAACAAGATCTTCAAACTCCCTGAAATCCCCCCTCATGTCTAACAGAACACTGCACGATCCTTGACGATTACAATAATCCAAGATCACGTCCAGATTTATCTGATCCAGAGCTACAGTTTCAATTCCTTGTTGAGCCATTTCTGTAGCTGTTGCTGTTCTACTATCTGTAAAAATTATCACCTTGCCAGTAACTTCATTGATGACTTGAGGAATTTGATTTGAAGAACTAGGATCTTAAATGTATTATAATCCGTGACGGTTGATTGGCTCCAGGTTCTTGAGATGCAGGTACTGATAAATTTTCACTCAGTGAGGAAGAAGAAAGTATTACTGCATCATATTCTTGTAATAGCCGTGAATAGTACCCGCCACAATCTGTGACTCCATCCCCAAGTAAGTCCAACAAATTACCATCGACAGAAAGAGAATATCTGCAATGCAGGAACAGTCTATGCTGTAAAATGCATGTCTGTCTAACAATTAAAAGTGAAGGCTGATGAATAAATCCAAAATCAAACACCAAAATATGCGCCTAAAAACGGCCATACATGAATCTTCAATGAAAAGCACGTGAGAGTATCGACGATGGATAGAGACAGAATTGAATTCCTTCAAAATAAGGAAAGGCTTTCCAATCAACATGCGATGAATATAGGCCTCATTGAGGCTCTTGCACAAATCTTCCTCTACACCTACAACAACTTCAATTCCAACATCTCTCTATCTATCCACCCCTTTGGAGGCCACAATAGGATTTGGATCCACCATCCCAACAACAACCTTTTTCACTTTGGCTTTAACTAGAGCTTCGGTACAAGGTGCAGTCCTCCCAAAATGATTGCAAGGTTCCAAGCTCACATAAGCCGTTGCGTTCTCCGCCAGATCACCTGCTTCTCTCAGAGCAAAAACCTGACAAACACAGATTCTCTATCTGAATTCTAAGAAAGAGTTACAATTCACAATCAAAATATGTTCTCCAGTCCTCAACTAGTTTCTTGAATTTCTCCAAAACATCATCACCATTTGAATTCAAATTAGGCTTCTGGTACAAAGATTAGATACCAGTACGAAACACCAATGCAATGAAAATTGAAATCTGTGGGGGAAAACAACAAAAGAGCACAGTATATAAAAAAGTTTTAATTAATCTGTTTGTCCTGAACTATTCGGGAATTTTCAAATAGGTCTTTTTACTTTAAAAGTTTATAATTAGATCCATGAACATAGAGAATATTTGTAGTTGAGTCCCGCATACACTATTTGAGTTTTCTTAAAAAGTATCGCACCTATTTGATTTTTTTCCAAAAAGTTTGGGGACGTACAAATGATGAGTAGAATGATCACTTAATGAATATTCAATGAAATCCTAATGCAAAAGTGTAGGAGGGACTTAATTTCAAATTTTCTATATATTCAAGGACCTAATTATAAGCTTTTAAAGTGTAACAATCTACTTGAAAATTTCTAAATAATTGAGGTAGCAACTTATTAATTAAACCTATAAAAAAATCACAATTGCAGACAAATCTCACAGAATGATTTTTAGAGAAATAAGAGAGGTAAAAAAAATGAGAAGGTACCTCAGCATGAGGTTGGCCTGCATTAGGATGGAACCCTTCACCAACAACAACTTTCCCATCCTTAACAATCACACGCCCACCATTGGATTGGGGCTGGTGTACCCAATACCCTTTCTTGCAAGCTCAACACATCTTCTAATATAAAACCCATCATCATCGTTTTGTCCATTGGAGCAGCCACACTGCACCATTAGAGAACCACCACAACTACTCCTCCAGCCACGTGCTCTTCTCTTCTGCACCCAAATGAGACCAAGCTTGGAGCGGTTCTGGATAGGCAGAAAAGATGCAAATTTTGGAGAGGTGGCTTCGGTTGAGAATATGGGCACAGGAAGAATGCAACCTGGGAGTGAAAGTGAAAAGCCTAGTGCTTGCATGCTGTTTTCAGGAGAATGGAACAGAACAAAATATGAAATGTTGGATTGAAAGGAAAACAAACAGTAAGCAAAATTGGTTGCTTAGATTCTGGTCTTTTAGATTTGAAGATGCAATATTAGAGTTTTTTGGGTGATGGCTTTATAGTTATAGGTTTTATGGTTTTATAGTTATAGGATATCAGGGGATGGGGTATGTATCCTCCGCCACTCATCACTGGTTTTTTTTTTTTTTTTTTGAATGACTCTTCACTGGCTTTATAGTTACTAGCGGCGAGACACGTGCATGTCTGGTCGTATTTCTAATGCTTTTACTCGTATATGTTGTATAGATTTATTTAACTTTACGATGTATCGTAATAATATAAACACACATTATATACATGAATGTGTTAATAATATCATGTTACAAATAATTGTAAAAATAAATAAGATACATATTCTAATAAAAAACAAATCCAAAGTACCAAATATAATTTAGTTACAACTATTATTTGACCTCGACATCACAGCATTTAGATCTATAAGAAGATTATGTATGGATCGATTTTCAGGAGCTTTTTTTCATTTCCCTGTATTACAAACAAAATAAATTTATAATGCATTGCTTTATGTTAGATAAAAAGTAACAAAGCATGTAAAATAAAATAAAAGAAATACATAATTTACTTCTAATAGTTGCTTACCTTGTCACGATTGTCAAAAAATCTTCATACTTTTTATCATCTTTAATGTTTTTTTGTTTAATAAACTACAAAATAAATAAATAATGTAAGACAAAAATTCGGAACATTCATTATCACAATCATTCATAACAAATATAATGTATTATTAAAAGAACACATATTACATTGTAAAGTAAGACCATTTTTGGTTCCAAATGCATTGAGCAATCACGACTTCTTGTGTTTGGTAATATAGCCTCAAGTTTCCTAATAATTTTTGTTAAAAAAAGATAGTATTTAATAAATTGTTGAAATAATAAAACATATTATATAGTAAATATGTATATTATCATATAGAATACAATACATAATATATTACTTTTCTAACCTTTGAGCCCACAATTCTTTTTTTACCATATTCCATAGCTGAGTCTTATCTGCTGTTACTGTGGCACCCCACCCAAAATAGTATATCTTTAGATGATGTACCTGATTATCAAAAGATTAGAATATATGTTTTTTATACAACGTCATAATATGAAGTATTGTAATAAAATTTTATAATTCACCTTGTTGTCAACTGGGCTTAAAGATGAGATTGACCGCTCAGCCTTGAATATATTCCATAGTTTTCCAAAGTCGTGATCCTATCATTTTTTTATTCGAATTGGTAAGAGATTGATATGGAAAAATGTTTAAATAAAAGTTGTTCACATGAACCTACCTGCTTGTCACAGGACATGCCGGAAATATTTGTCATCATCTCTTGCAATAAACGGTAGCTTTCCTTGAACTCTAGTTCAACTGTACAATTTAAATATATAAGATGATTTTTGGTTGTTCTGGGTAATATTAGTGTAATGCATTATATGTATAGACGATTTAATAAATTTAAAAATACAATACCGGAGTCCGAGATAACAAAATATCCTTGAAGACAACATTTATGGTGAAGTGGCCATCTTCCCCTTCAATTTTTCCTTCTTTTATCAGGATTTTTGTGTCATTTTGAGATACGCCTCTTGATAAAGCCACATATAGTTGACCATGACTGAACACATGTCGTGGAAGATAAATCCCAACATTGGGAATAGTTTGTCCCTATGCCTTATTTATAGTTATTGCAAAACTCAGTTTAGCTGGAAATTGCTTCCTAATAAGAACAAAGGGAAGTCCCGAGCTCTCAGTTGTCTTTAGTTTAATCCTGGGCAAGAAGGCTCTCCTTCCAGCATGGTTGCCTGTTATGATTTCTACATCCAACAGGTTCATAAATACACCACGACATAGTAATCGTGAACCATTACAGAGGCCATATTTAGGGTCAATGTTTCGTAACAACATCAGCGGTGCTCATTTTTTTACCTTCAGAATATGCGGTGGCAAACCACCTGGAGCAATGGAATTTAAGTATTCCTGTTGATATAAGTTTCTTGTGTCCCCTTCGACCTCATCAAAAGACAACAAACTTTGGTCTTCACCTGGGAAATGTTCAATAATAATGTCATTTAGTTTCTGAACATCCTCATTTTTTGGTGTTAGTATTGCTCTTTCCACCATATAAGATGCATCCCAACCATGATCTTCTAATTTGGGGAATGTTTGTTGTATAAGTAAACGTATCGAACTTTCACCTTCCCATGGAATTGCTATTTGTTGGGGTACCCTCACCATATCATTATCCTTTGTTGGTTCAACACCATCTCCTATCCGCATAAGATAGTCGGCAAAATCTCGATCTTGTAATGCACGCATGTTTTGGCGTAGATGCAATACCTTTGTATTAGCCCATAGATGAGATTTAACGATACATGCAGAAATCGTTTGTGCCTTAGTCCCTTTTAGAACAACAGGAAGTACTTGGCGGAAATCCCCTCCCATAATCATCACTTTCCCCCCGAATGGAGCATCACAGTCAAGAATATCCTTTAAGGTGCGGTCTAATGCTTCTATAGCATATCTACTTGTCATGGGTACCTCGTCCCAAATGATTATTGTTGTTTCTCTTATTAGCTCCGCGAGATCAGATTATTTACTTATTGAGAAAAAGGACCCTTCCTCTGTATTGATGGGTATCTTAAATCGGGAATGTGTCGTCCTACCACCGGGTAATAATGTAGCTGCTATACCATATGAGACTGTCGCCAAGACAATTTGACCCAAATGTCTTAATTTTCCAATTAAGGTGCGATAAAGGAATGTCTTACCCGTTCCTCCTGGCCCATCCACAAAGAAAACCCGACTTTTCTTACGGTGGATAACATCCATAATGGTATTGTAAGCAAACAACTGGTCATCATTTAACTTCTCAACGAAACTCAAATCTTCAATAGGAACTTGGACCGATAGCTCTTCCTGTATAACTCTTGGAACAGGATGACCTTCAGTGGTCTCCAATGATAATTCAGGCAAAGCATAATCTGTGATTTGTTTTCCATGTTGAAGTAATAGGTCATTCAAATCCCTTAATAGCATGTTAGTTAATGATGGCCCAGTCACAGAGGATGTTGAAGGATAGTCGTCTACCATGTGGGTGTAAAACTCATCCCATAGGCTTCTTACATCTGTTGGTTCACAAAAGACCAATATAGTAGCAAACAATCTCCGTAAAGCATATGGCATTCGTAGACTTGATGCTTCAACTAAACATTCGCGAATACTGTTGTCTTGTTCTAAAAAGCCCCATTGCTCGGCTGCTTTTTGGAATGTGGTGTAGCATGTGTTGTTTACTGTGAGCAAGTAATCCCAACTGGTTGGTCCTCTTATATGAGATAATAATACACGCAAATAGAATTTCTCCCTGTCTGAAGGTGACACTGTATATATTCGTCCAATAACTTTCCTTTGTATTCTTTGTCTGACCCATTCTTTATTTCCTTTATTCCATAAATAGTGTTCTGGAATCTCCCGGTACAGATAACACCTTGCTTGTGGATCTTTCTGGTTCAGGGCAAAGAATTGTGTGAGCATTGTTAGGGAGTTACGCGCATCATTTAGTACATCGTCGATTCTTTGATTTGTACAGTATCGCACTTGATGTTGATTTGGTAGGTGGATTTGTAATCTTTCAACAGTTGGATACATTCGGTACATGGTGAATGAAAATATTCTCCATAACGCCTCTGGAGCACAAATCCATCTTGCATCAATATACTGCTTGACCTCATCCATATGAACCTCCATGGCAACTCGATCAGGACCTTTGTAGACATATTTATAGAGGTACTTGATACTCTTGATACTGCTGCACACTTCAACATTTATATGACAGTCATACTTTAATAGCAACCATGGGTTATAAGGGACCACCTAGCTATTATCTATAGACATATGTCTATTCAAAGGTACTGGACCATCATTCCGTCTTCTATACCGTGGATATGAGTCAATACCTTGTCGTGTCTCTTGGATGAACTCTTTTGGGAACCCCTTCTTACATTGGCCATCCTTCATACATGGTGATCTTGGATTCAGTCTATCGCACGGTCCATGAATCATGTGTTTTAGTACTGCGGCATGTAATTGTGGTTCTTCTTCAAATTTTGGTATTTCCGCTCTAACAACGCTATCATATTCTTCTGGGTTACGTAATCTGTCATTAGGTTCCATGATTAGTAGCATATGCACGTGAGGCAATCCAATTCAGTTACATACATATAACTTTTGACCTTTCCTAAGACCCCTTTTTTAATTAGGTCATGCTTCAATTGTTCGAACTTTGAACGGAAGATTCTTGTCAGCAAGTCTGGACGATCTTGTGGAGTTTGATATGGGCCAAGTTCAGATGATATTTCAATCCATGAAGGATTGCATGTCATGGTAAGAAAAATATCAGGTTTGCCGTCGTGAAACACAATAGCCATACCGTCTTCATACCGTTGTGTAATGTCTCGACGGCTACCAATAAATGATGAAGGCAATATGGTTCTCCGCCCGATATTTTCTACAAAGAGTAATTGTACGTGTTGATGGTGTTTGATGTATTCGACATATATTTCTGTATAAATAATTTTGATATATGTTATGAAGAGTACCTGTAGCAGTTTCTCCAACATGCAAAGCATCTTGCAAGCCTTGATACAATTCAGAGCGAACTTTAATTTGGTGAGTTTGGACCCACCTTAACCTTGCTGCTTCGATCTTGACATAGTTGTCTACTACATGTTGTTGTAGTAGTCGTCTCGATTTTAGCAATATGGAATAATCATTGGAACGAATCTACAATCCATGAAACAATTAATGACTAATATAAATTTATTTTTTGTAAATTATTATATAATTTATAAATCAAAATATTTTAGAAATTACATTATGTACCTGAAGCATGTAACTGTAATATTCTAGACATGTTATAGGTTGTCCTTCAGCATTTTTGGTTTCGCGGTCCCATCCAAACGTTCCGTAAGGGAATACTAGAGGATATTGTAATGGATCATAATATCCCGTAGTTTCTTTAACATTTATTAGATTCCCAACATGACTCGTCACGATGATATCCCTTTCAGTTGAGATTGATACCGTGTCTCCACCAACGACAATTGCTGCGAATTGGGATGCAGTTGGCATATTATACTGTGGTTGATTAGCAGGGCGCTCCTTGATGAGTAGATTACAATCATGTACATCTGGACGCTGTGCAAGTTGCCTTAATGCGTGCACATATGGATTGCAACCATGGAGAATTTGTTGCAACTTTTGAACAATATTTTGTTGAAGTTGAGGGTTTTCAAGCATCCTGTTTTGTAACTCATGCTCTGTATCATATATGTACATTTGCAAGAATCGTGGTCTTGAACCCTCACTTGGATAAAATCCTCCTATCTTATGATAAATTGCACCTTGAGCACGAAAACTATATATGCCATGTCCAGTTGCAGCGACATTCTCATCAATATGTACACCCATTGAAGTGAATGAGAGCACATGATTGTAACTCCTAATGTGTTGTCTAAAATGTCTTCCTTCGGCTGAACTGTCTGAAAATATTTCTAGTAACTCTGGAGGTGCATCTGCTTGTTCTAACGATATCTTCCCACCAGAGCAGCACATGTCACGTGATTCATGATAAAATAATCGTGCATTGCAACGTGTACATGTGCTTGGGGGTGGCAAACGGGAAGCGGCCATTGGTGAAGTGTTAAGAAAATCTCTAGCACTATTATGTTTTGGTCGGAAATAAAACTGCAAATCTGCATTTAAAAAATATATATAACAGTTTTTTAAATGTGCATATTATTTGGATTTTTTAGTCATATAAGGACAATGTTCTAGATCCATTTTCATCAAATTTTGAAATTAAGATTACTGAAATTACATAATAATTTATTTTCAATGTATGAAATTCAATAATATCGTACAAATTACCAAAAATTTATAAATTAATATTTCTGAATGTCTAACACTAACCGTGTACATCACTTGTTCCAGCTTCATGGTCATGTGTTCCTTGAAACCACAATAAAGGCAATATTAGGTTCTGCATTACTTATTGGTGAAAAAAGAATTATTAAATAATGGAAGGTAATAAATTTTTTATGTATAACAACATACAAAAGCATTATAAATGCGATGATGATCATTACACGATAGTAGTAATTAATTAATATATACAATTTAAATATAAATATCAAAAGGTGCAAACCGCCAAATAATTAAGTATTAAAATTTCTAAAAGTCTACAACTAACCATGTCCACCACTTGTTCCAGCTTCATTGTCATGTGTTCCTTGAAACGACATTGAGGCAATAATAGGTTCTACAATATTTATTGTTAACAAAAAAAATAATTAAATTACATAAGGTAATCAAACTTTTATGTATACAGACATTCAAAATGAGAATCAGAGATATCACATTTATTTATTACAAATATAGAATCTTTGTTGGTAATGATAAGTTTTAAGCTTCCAAATTTTATAGATAATTCAAATTTACTTATATCTATACTAAAAGATAATTTGTTGGCAAATTACGATATCTAAGTGTTAATCATTATTTGAAAAGAAAAAATAATCAATGTTTTAAAATTTTAATATAAAATACTAAATTCAAAGATGACATAAAATTTCAAGTTTATATTTTGCTAAATGTCCATCACTAACCATGTCCGCTACTTGTTCCGGCTTCATGGTCATGTGTTCCTCGAAACCTCGTTGAAGCAATATTAGGATCTGCATGATTTAGTTTTGAAAAAAGATTTATTAAATAAAATAAGGTAAGCAAATGATTATATATACGGACATTTAAAAAAAGTGAATGAGAAATATCACATTATTTGACGTGCAAAAATAGAAACTTTGGTGATGAGAATAAGTTCTATGCCAGAACTTTATAGATAAACCATTAATATAAAGTAATATAGTTGTTAATTACCTTGATGATTAAATTTAAATAAAATTAATAAATGACTAAAGTATTATATACCTTTTCTCAAAAAACAAAAATAAAATAATATATATATATATATATATATATATTGATATATTTATATATTTTATACCTGTAATATTTTGGTGAGCACTGGTTGATCGTGCAAGACGTCGCATAGTTGTCAATCTCATTGTTCTTGTCTCCATAGCAACTATATTCCTTCCACGTCTATAATGTTCTCGTCGTCTAGCTGATTGTTCTTGTCGTTGCTCTGCGGTCATTCTCTGCCTTCTGCTTCTTGTAAATTGCCTCCACAACTCTCGTTGATGCTCTTGAGATCGATGATTGTTAATATTTTCCATGTCTAAATAAAACCTAGTTATGTATAAAATGACATTAATTAAAGATTTTAAAATAAATATGTTTTATATATATTTTTTAATTATGAAATTAGTTTTACAGAAACATCAATTTGGTTACTGATTAAGTAGGAGTTAGATAGGCACATCACAAAAGAATTTAGTAAAATGGAACTAAACGATCACAATATCATCTGGTGTATTTTTTGAGGCAAATGTAGTATAGAAATATTAAAATATTACTGTTTTGGGGGTATATATATATAGTGCTTGGGGTATATTTGTAATATTTAAAATTTGACACAAAAGAATTTTTTTAGCATTCAAATTTTGAAATATAGAAGCAGTTTGAATTGAGTCTGGTTTATGACTATGGATTTGTATGAACTGCCATATAGAAGGAGTTTGAACTGATTCTGCTTTAGCCCACGTTCAGTTTCGCCTGGCTCCATTTTTTTTAGTTTTTAAAATTTTAAAATAAGTGGTAAGGGGTAAGTGTTTTTTTAAAAAAAAATACAAATAAAAAATTAAAGGTAAAAGTAACTGCTCCATTTCAATTCCTACCTCAATCCTTCACTCTCCCACGTTTGAATTAAAATATGACACCAAATAACCGATGCTAAATATATGTACCATACCGTTGAAGAGCAAAATGCAGAAAAATTTTACAAAAGATTGAGCATGAAGTGCTAAGTTGCTCAACTGAAAAAATAACGGAAGCAGAAATGGATACCCCTACATTCAGTGAGAAATTGGTGTGTGTAATGCTGACAATGATCTCTTCTATTTTTTAAAAGCAGAGACTCAGGGAGAGATATCATCCACTGAATGGTCGCTGGTCAAATCTCAACTTCCAAGGGAAGGCATTACCCTGAGCAATGTATTCACGTGAAAGGCATTACATATGCAGGATGAAGTAATCACTAATCAAGATCGTGGATTAAAATTAGGAATTAAGTAAATACAAAAGGAAAAAAAAAAAGAACCATTAAAGAGGTGGGAAAAGTCACCAGGGAGTTATAAAGGAAACAGACAATTAAAGAGGGGTAAATCACCATTAACTAAGTTACAAATGGAGCCTTGCCTCTGACTCCCTTTTCTGATCCAATCGTTCTAAGCTTGTCTGAGGGAACTTCTTCGGTGCCTTCTTTTTCTGCGTCCAAAACAAAAAAGAAACCACCTTTAATATCACATTTTTGAACCCTAAATAATAGCCACCATTCCTATCTTGGTTCTACTTACTATCAATACCGTTAACATTCACAGCAAAAAACAACCAAAAAAAGAGGCAAAGAACCCAAATCATAAATCCTCTTCTCAGATTTGTCTGTGTCGCATGGGTTCTCTGGTTTACAGAAGGGTGAGTGAGAGAAGAGGATTTAGGCGTGTAATGAAGGAAAACCTATAATTCTAAATAACATACAGATACAAATCATAGCATGTGATTCATGTTAATCAAAGGAAAGAGAAGAATTTCATACCTTGGAGATTCGCAGAATCCATCACAGCAGATCAGAGGGTGAGAGGGAGATGAATAGTGGATCAGAATGTTGGAGAAGGTGAGAGGGTTACTCCTCTCTTTCTGGTTGGTTTTTGGTTTTGTGTTTCTGTGTGTTAGAATGCCTAATGGGGAGGCTATTCTTATAACCTACCAGCAGAGAGTAGGGACCTCTCAACGGGTTAACATCAGAATGACCCATCCCATCATAGGGTCACTCTTTAGTAAATACCCAACAACAATTTCACCAAATGGTTACGTAATTAAGAATTAATTTTATAACTGATATATTAATAATTTAATTATAATTTAATAACCAATTAATGCTAATCCACATATTATACACATTAAAATTTAACATTCTCCCACTTGGATAGCATTAATCAATTATTAAAGAGAAATACCAGTTACGATCAAAGCACACGTTAACCAAAGAAAGTATAAGAAATACAAGCTTTAACAATGCAGAAATAGTATCCGATAGGGAAGTAAATCATACATGCTAAAGACTCATATTTCACATAAAGATTGATGAATATAAAATTGCATATAATTAATAAAGAGAAATATGCAATTCAAAAAATGGTCCAAGCATCTTAAAATGCTATAAGAGATATGAAACCAAGAATGACGTCAATTTACATATCTCATAAAAAAACGATAATGGGCAAATAATGGTTTCAGACTCCCACTAATCCAATACATCAAAAGACTTAACTAAGCCCATATGAATTACATGATTCCGGAATATTCCAACAGTTAAGCCTTTGGTTAGTGGATCAGCAAGCATGCTTCTTGTATCAATATGCTCAATACGAGTCTGAAACTCCTGAATCTTCTCTCTAACGAACAAATATTTCACATCAAAATGCTTAGTGCGAGAAGAGCTTCTATTGTTATGAGAGAAGTTCACAGCAGAGAGATTGTCACAATATATCACAAATGGCCTAGATATGCTTTCAACAATATGAAAGCCAGAAATCAAATTTTTCAGCCACATGGCTTGACAAGTAGCCTCATAGCAAGCAACATACTCTGCTTCCATGGTAGAAGTAGCTGTAAGCGTCTGTTTGACGCTTTTCCAAGAAATAGCTCCTCCTGCCATCATAAAGATAAAGCCGTAAGTAGATTTTTGATTCGTCAGGGCAACCTCGCGAAATCGAATCGGGAATAACCGGTGACTGAAGTTGATCGGACTTCTTATAGGTCAACATATAATCTTTGGTTCCCGTAAATATCTCATGACCTTTTTACGGCTTTCCAATGACCCAAACCTGGGTTGCTCAAGTATCTCCCTAAAGCATTTACAAAGAAAAGCAATGTCGGGACGAGTACAAACTTGAGCATACATTAAACCGCCAACAAGCGGAAGCATATGGGACCTTTTTCATTTCATTTATTTCTACATCATTTTGAGGACATTGAGATTTAGAGAATTTTTCTTCACCCTTTTGAACAGGAAAGCACTTGGGGAGCAAGAATGCATATTAAACCTTTGAGGACCTTTTCAATATATCCTTTTTGAGACAATCCAAGAACACCACGTGACCTATCACGATAAATCTGGATGCCTAAAACAACAGAAGCATCACCAAGGTCTTTCATATCAAAGTGGCTACTCAACATGAGTTTTGTCTCGGTCGGGATTTTAACACAACTGCTAGCAAGAAGTATATCATCAACATATAGAACGAGAATGATGAATTCACCCTCACAAGTCTTCAAGTAAACGCGACCGATCCGAGGCATTTTCTTTGAAGCCAAGAGAAGTGACAACCTGATCAAACTTCAAATACCATTGTCCTGGAGGCCTGTTTCAGTCCATAAATAGACTTATTCAGCTTGCAAACCAAGTGCTCTTTGCCTGTTTCAAAGCAAAACCTTCAGCTGAACCATGTAAACATCTTGATGAAGGTCTCCATTCGAAAAGCCGTCTTCACATCCATCTGGTGAAGTTCTAGATCAAAATGAGCTACCAAAGCCATGACAACTCGAAATGAATCTTTTGTAGAGACTGGTGAGAAGGTCTCCTTATAGTCAATGCCTTCTCTTTGGTTATAGCCTTTAGCTACTAGTCTGGCTTTGTACCTTTCAACTTTACCATCTGGAGTAAGTTTGGTTTTGAAAACCCATTTGCATCCAACAGGTTTACAACCAATTGGTAATTCCTCCAGACTCCAAACACCATTATGAGACATAGAAGACAACTCATCATGCATAGCATTCAGCCAATCAGAAGCATGAGAGCTAGAAATTGCCTCCTCAAAGGTAATAGGATCATCATCATCATTGAGGTCAAACTCATGTTCCTGAAGATATACAATATAATCATCTGGTATGGAAGGTCTGCGCACTCTTTGAGATCGCCTCAGTGGAATTTCATCAACAATAAGATCATGTTCCTGTTCATCTACAAGTGGTGCTGCCACACCATCTTCATGTTGAAGATTCTGATCAACATCATTAGCAGGAATCAAAACTTCTGTAGGAAAAGGAACAGCTGGTATAGGAACAATGGTGCGATCTTCTTTAAGAGTAACTGGCCGTAGTATATCACTCCCACTATCCAAGTCATCCTCAAAGAAAACCGCTCGATCAGATTCGACGACTCGCATAGAATGAGATGGACAATAGAATCTGCTACCTCTGGAACCCACACAATAGCCAATAAAGAAGCCACTAACAGTCTTAAGATCAAGCTTCTTAGACTGAGGATTATAAGGTCTAACTTCTGCCTTACAACCCCATACATGAAAATGTTTCAAACTCGGCTTCTTTCCACTCATGAGCTCATATGGAGTTTTTGGTACAGACTTGCTGGGTACTTGATTTAGAATATAGACAGCAGTTTTTAAGGCATCTTCCCAAAGAAAGTCTGGCAATGATGAATGGCTCAACATACATCTTACCATTTCCATAAGTGTGCGGTTACGCCTCTCTGCAACTCCATTTTGCTCAGGAGTACCAGGCATAGTGTATTGAGCTTCAATACTGCATTCCTCAAGAAATCTGGCAAAAGGTCCTGGGTTTCTACCCGTCTCATTATATCTACCATAGAATTCTCCACCTCTGTCAGATCTTACACATTTTATTTTCCTACCTGTTTTCAACTCAACAAAGAAATTTTTAAAGGATTTGAAAGCATCTAGGGAACTAGACTTTTCTTGAAGAAGATCTATCCATCCATATCTCGAGAAATCATCTATAAAGGTAATGAAATACCCATATCCACCCATGGCGGTGGGTGTAATAGGTCCACACAGGTCGTGTGTGAATCAACCGTAGCACATCGTCACACCTATTTGCCGCTTTATTCCTAACCTTGGCAAAGAATTTGCCCTTGATGCAATCAACACATGTATCAAAATCGGAGAAGTCTAGATCATGGAGAATACCTTCCTTGACTAGCCTCTCAATACGGGGCCTAGAAATATGCCCCAAACGTCGATGCCATAACATAGAAGAATGTTCATTAATCCTACTGCGTTTGTTTCCAACAAATGCAGAATGTGATGACATGTCATGTAGATCTAACATATAAAGGCCATCACATAAAACTCCTGAACCAACGGAAATAGAATCTGAATAAACAATCAATTTCCCACTACCAAACTTAAAGGTGTAACCACATTTATCCAAAGCGTAAAAAGAAATCAAGTTCCTTCTCATAGAAGGTGCATACACAAAGATCTCTTAAAAGCAAATTATGTCCGAAGGCAAAATTAAAGAAACAATTCCAATGTCAAGAATGTAAACTCCAGCTCCATCTCCCATAATAATCTTGGACTCAAGATCACTTGGTTTCCTCAAAGCTTGTGAACCCCTCGCAAGGAATTCACAACATGAATGGTTGCACCTGAATCTAACCACCAAGTATTTGGAGGAACATCAATGACATTGGATTCAAAGCATGTTAAAGCCAGGAATATACCTTGCTTCTCTTGTTTCTTTTTCAAGAAATAGCAATCCTCTACCTTGTGGCCATACTTCTTACAATATTTGCAGTTACCCTTGAAGAAACTTTTCTTAGCCTCGCAGATGTCGCTTTGCATTTTTCTTCTTTCCTTTTGATCTTTCTTCACAAATCTTGAACCTGACTTAGAAGTTTGATTTGGATCGAGATGCAAACAAAATGAGCACCGTGAGATTTACCCTTTTTAATGGACTCTTCTTCTTGTGTAACAATGGCAATCATCTCATCCACTGTCCATTCAGCTTTCTTCGTGTATTGTAAGAGGTCTTCATTACATCGAATTGTGAAGGAAGAGATTCAAGAACCCTGTAGATTAAAGTACTTTCGCCAATTTCCACTTTAAGAGATCTCAGTTTGTTGTAATAGTGCATCGCCTTCATGATATGCTCACGCACACCACTCGACCCCATCATATTTGGTCTTGTCAAACAAGGAAAGATATCGACTTTTCTCGAGCCTTCTCAAAAGTCATAAATTTCTCCCCAAATGACTTTTCGATATTCTTTAGCATTATTGGTCTATGTGATACTCGCCTGATGGATTTCTCCATAGTATACTTCATCACTTTCGTGCACACTCTATTAGAGTGTTCCCATTTCTCATAAGCAATCTTCTCGTGGCTGCAGTAGATTCATCAGTGAGAGCTGCTGGCTTGTCTTCCCTTAAGGCCAGATCCAAGTCAGCAATAGTTAAGTAGAGATCTAGAGACTCTTTCCAGTCCTCATAGTTTGTCCCATTCAGAGTTTTGACAGAATTTGGGAAGGAGGCTGATATAAAACAGAGAATAAGGAATCATTAAGAGTTGAAGGCAATATGATTCCATATATATATATATATATATATGTTCAGCCAATCTTGCCCATAATACAAATTTCTTATTCATTATAATTCCGCCTAAGGGTCCCGAATCATAATAAATAAGAAATACAATAAGAAGAATAATACAATGTACAGAACTTACATCACCAAAATTTCTAATACCGATAGGGTACTTGAAACCATAATTGACATAAGCTTAAGACAATAGTACAATGTATAATAACGAATTACATTAATAATAGTACACCGATAGGGTATAATTATTATTAATATAATACAAATATAACACATTAGAATAATTAATTGTTTAACAACACAAATTTTGTATAATTATACCCACGATAGGTGAGTTCATAACTATACAAAATATCAATAGTCATGCTACAATTATACATTAGAAAAATTATATTGTATAACAAATGCAAGATAGAACACACAACTTAATTAACATAAAATATTCGCGAGGCGAGAGGTATCTCGCGAGGCGAATCTTGTGAAAAGTCAGCAACGTTTGGTCTTTCGCGGTACTCGCGAGGCGAGTAAAGTGTTCGCGAGGCGACCCCGAAACCTTTCATTTTCCTAGAACAGTCAAAGCCTTGGGGTCGCGAGGCGAGGCGCATGTTCGCGAGGCGACCCGCAGACCTTTCATTTTCCTATAACAATCAGCCTTCGGGTCGCGAGGCGAGAAACGAATGTCGGGGCGACCCAGAGAGGATGACAATTTCACTGTTATGCTGGCTTTCAGGTTCGCGAGGCGAGAATAATCTCGCGAGGCGAATCTGGAATTCCAACTGTTGCTGATGCCCAGAATCGCGAGGCGAGCAAAACTCGCGGGGCGATCGAACCAGTTTCACGCAAAAGGGAAACGAAAAAACATCGATTTCTCACGTTTTATTTAATAAAATCCAACGATTTTCGAGTATGTTACTCGAATAACATGTGGGAAGAAAAGCCCTTAAACAATTTTCGAAATAATTGGCCAGAATCATAGTTTCGAATTTTGAAGAACAAGGCATGAAAACGAAAGTTGCTGAAGGAAAAAAAAAATTATGGGCAAGCAAAATTTTTACAATATTGATATAACATGATATGAAAATCCCTAACAAATTTTGTATCTTGATTGAAAAACATAAATTAGGGTTCATATAATTTTCAGAACAGCTATAACATGTATATATCCTTGGCTCTGATACCAATTGAAGGAAAACCTATAATTCTAAATACCATACAGATACAAATCATAGCATGTGATTCATGTTAATCAAAGGAAAGAGAAGAATTTCATACCTTGGAGATTCGCAGAATCCATCACAGCAGATCAGAGGGTGAGAGGGAGATGAATAGTGGATCAGAATGTTGGAGAAGGTGAGAGGGTTACTCCTCTCTTTCTGGTTGGTTTTTGGTTTTGTGTTTCTGTGTGTTAGAATGCCTAATGGGGAGGCTATTCTTATAACCTACCAGCAGAGAGTAGGGACCTCTCAACGGGTTAACATCAGAATGACCCATCCCATCATAGGGTCACTCTTTAGTAAATACCCAACAACAATTTCACCAATTGGTTACGTAATTAAGAATTAATTTTATAACTGATATATTAATAATTTAATTATAATTTAATAACCAATTAATGCTAATCCACATATTATACACATTAAAATTTAACATGTAAAAGTAGTATTGAAGAACCGATTGTTAGTATGGAATTATTTACTGTGTAGTGGGTTTAGATAGCAGTTCAATATTTGGATTTTATGAAATTTGAATTAAAATGATATAATATGATGTTGAAACTGACGCATAAGACGGTTTTAAAACTACCCTATCTCCATTCAAATTTAATTGAGTCAGTTATAAACAAAGTTTTTCTGATTAATTAAAGGTAAATTAGGCATTTTGGGGGTATATTTGTCATATTAAAAATATGACACCAAATAACCGTTTTTTTAACAAGTCTGTCGTTATAGTATTGTATAGATATATGTGTTTCGGGGTTGCAAATTTATTCACTTTACTGTAGTTTTTGTTCATCAGTTCATGGTTTGGTGGATGCAATTTCATCACTGCCTCATTTGTTCATCATCAAGCAATAAAAAACTTTCGTGCGAATTTAAATTTCATCCCTCCGTCCATGATCCCTCAAATTTCTAACGGAAGATCCTATATTGCATGTATCTGCATACTTACTGATGCCAGGTGGCATTATATATCTTAATCAAAATAATAATGTTTAATTCCAAATTTTTCATTAACTGAAATTGTTTTTAAATAAAAAAAATAAGACTCAGTTTTCAGTTTACTGTTTTTATTTCTTATTTTTAAAAATAATTATAAAATTGTCATATTGTTTTTTTTCTGTTTCCTATTTCAGAAATTTGTACAGGAATAGTGGAAACAAAAAAAGAAAACAAGAAATAGAATAAAAATAAGGTGACGAATTTATAACTATTTCTGAAAACTGAAAACAAAACAAATAAGCCCTAAAGTTTCTCAGAATTCAGATTAATGACAGCACACGACTTTCACGTGACCCCATTTGAACCCTCTCTTGAAATTAGAAACAAGTAAACACCTAAGTTGGTTCCTAAAATTGTAAAGTGATATCAACTTGGTCGATGAAATTATCGAAATTCTAAATTAATCCCCCAAATTATAAAACGATAATCAACTTAGTTTCATCATTAAAAATCATATGAACTAAATTGATTTTAAGTTAGTAATGTAAGAGACTTAATTGAGATCAAGTAAGTAAAACGATGGACCAATGTCAAACATAAGTTTCAAACTTCATTAATGTCCTTCGTCTCATGTATCATTGATTAACTCTAAGGGCCCGTTTGGTAGTCAGGATAAGAGAGACAGGATAGGATAAACCTGTCTGAAACTATTGTTTGGTGAGACAGCAGGATAGGATAAGGCAATCCTGTCACTTATCCTATGCTGTTCATCTAGTTAAAATTATATCCTGAGGGAGGGTTGGATTAGCTCTCAATAAGATAGGATAACAGCTTATCCTGTTAATATCATATCATACTCCTATCTTATTCTCTTATCCTATCCGTCCTTATCCTATCCTAACCACCAAACGAGCCATGACAATTTAAAATCCCGCCAACGCATTGGAAGATCAAGAACCTAACAAATAGCTTTTGTTTCGTCGTCGTTTCGAGTTCCTCTCCTCTGCCCCTCAATCGCATCAAATTCTCTGTGATTTTCAAACACTCACCTTCGTCGTTTTCAGATTCTTCATTTGCTCACTTTTGGTTATCCTTCATTTCACTCAAATCTTAACAATTTTTGTAGCATTTTGGGGTTTTAGGGTCGGAACGATGAACTCGGGTGACAATTACAAGGTTTGGGAATTCAAAGCTCTGAAGAGGAAACCCGGTGAAGAAAAAGCCACGAAGATGCTGGAGAAGATCGCTAAACAGGTTCAGCCCATCATGCGTAAACACAAATGGAGGGTCAAGCTTCTCTCTGAATTCTGGTAATCCAAATTTTACCATCTTTCTGATTTTTTTGAATATTTTTCAAATATTTTTTTTGGGTGCAACTCACTTCCTTTTTTGTGTTTTTCTTAATGGGTAACGAAGAAGATTAAAAGGAATGGTGCCGTTCTAATCACTGATAATGTTTTAGTACAAATTAACCATTTTGATGACCCATTTTGCTTGAGGAGTCTGTGATTGACTGGAACATTTAATTTGATGTATTTGTTGATTGTGTTGAAATCCGATTGATTTCAGAGAAAGCGTTTGGAGATTTTATGTTTAAAACGGTGTTAAAATTGCCTTAAACTATAACTTTTCCATAGTTGTGACCATTTTTTCTAAAGCATTGCTAATCAAAACTTGAACGAATAGTTTGAATAGAAACATTGGTCCGGCTGGTTATGCAGCTGTGGTGTCGCTTAAACATCTCGAATGATTTTTCAATTTAGGCAATAGAATGGCAGGTTTTTTTATTTTTGACTTGGGTAAATCTGTTGCTTTTTTATTTGTTGTGTAACGACTAAAGAGCTAGTCAATTTGATTGTAGCCCAAATAGTCCATCTCTTCTGGGATTGAATGTTGGAGCTGGTATACATGTGAAGTTGAGGCTACGAAGACCAAACAGGGATTTGGACTTTTACCCATTTGATCAAGTTCTGGATACAATGCTTCACGAGCTATGCCATAATGCCATTGGTCCTCATAATGACAACTTCTACAAGCTTTGGGATGAACTTAGAAAGGTTCTATTTGTTCTTGTAAATTTTTTCTATCATATATGCAAAATGATTATTATTAGATTTCCTGCCTTTTGAAATGCACTCTATTTGCTTCTACCTTGTGGATTTTATTGGGGCTTTATTTTTCATAATTTCAAGTGTATGTTTTTATCCAATATTTTTCTGGTGCAAGCCTTAAGTTAATCGCAAGTTCGCAACATAGAAAGATACTAGACGTGAACTTCATCATCAGGATTCCAGTTATATGTATGGGTTAGAATGTCAGATTGTTATAATCTAAGATACTGAAGTTCATGGAGTGATATTTAAATGCATGAGAAGCTCCATTGTTTTTTGAGCATGTTTATTAGCTAAGATTCGCAACAAAATAATAATAGTTAAATAAAAGAAAATGAAAAGGTAGGGTGGTGGAACTTTATTTTCAATGCAGCTTACCTTCAACCGCTGGTCATGCTAGAAACCGCAGCTAGCTTACTGTATATTTACAGAATCCTCTGCCTGAAACATTTTATTATGTTTTACTGTATATTGGTTCACAATAGCATAGGGTTGTTCTAAACACATGTATCCAGCTGTGAATAAATGGAAAACTATATATTTTTATCTTAGTAAGTTGCATTGATTATGTACCTTTCCTTTGCTTATTTGTCCTTCATGTATTCAATTATTCATTTTATTAATCTTGTTCAGGAATGTGAAGAGTTGATGGCTAAGGGAATAACTGGAACAGGGGAAGGGTTTGACCTTTCAGGAAGGCGTTTAGGTGGCTATTCCCGGCAACCTCCACTTTCATCTCTCCCTAAAGTTGCACTGGCAGCTGCAGAAAAGAGATCACGATTGACATCTCTCCTTCCATCTGGACCCAATCGTGTTGGTGGTGATAATGTTGTAATGAAGGCACTTAGTCCAGTGCAAGCTGCTGCAATGGCTGCAGAAAGGAGATTACAGGATGATATATGGTGTGGTTCTCAATCTTGTGAACATTCAGGTCATGAAGATGTTAACAATGAATCTGCTGAGAACCTTGTACATAAGGGGGGAAATGTGGGAAACTTAAGAACAGACAATCCTACCCCATCTTTGGATTTGATATCTCGAAAACGAAGTCGTCTCGCAGATTCAAGTTTTGGATTAGATAGCATTTCACATTCTCAGTCCAGTTCTCATGCAGGATCTAGTTCTGCAAATTTCTCAAGACCGTCAGGGCCAGTATCTGGTTATAATAGAATGCTTCATTCTGAAGAATCTGCAATGTGGCAATGTCTGATGTGCACTCTATTGAATAAAGTAAGCTTCTACATTCTTTGCATACTTTTTTTTTTGGTTTATTACCAAGTATAATAAATAAATATTTTTGGGGTAGAGTTTACTCTTGAAATTGTTGTGTAAAAGTATATGCTTAATGCTACTTGAGGCCTTGTAACATAATGCCTTTTCTAATGCATGTGAATTGTGCTGGATCATTGCAGGCCTTAGCTCCCTTTTGTGAGTTGTGTGGAACACAACAGCCAAAAGATGTTCCAACCAAGTACAGCATTTGGTCTTGTAAGTTTTGTACGTTGGAAAACAGTGTGAAGTTGGACAAATGCTCAGCCTGTGATGAGTGGAGATACTCTCATGGTCCACTAGTATCAGCCTGGGAACCTAACCTTGGCACTTGAGCAGAACTGTGTAATTTGCAATGGACTCTTGAATCAAGTCTGCGACTTAATGGGTCATTTTTTGTTTCAAATTTGGCTTTAGGCCATGTTGGAGTTTTGGAGAGGATGGAGTGGAATGGTTAGTAATGGAGTGGTTTAGAGTGGAGTGGTAAAAATATACCACTCCATTGTTTGGGAGTTTTCATGAAGGAATGGATGGGCATCTCACTCCATTGTTTGGAAGTCACAATGGTAAGTAATAGAGTAGGGTGAATTAAAAATTTTATTTTCAACACTACCATTTTTATTTTTTCATTATTCATAACAATGTTTTGTTTAGAAGGGTTAAAATTGTAATTTTGCATTTAAAAGTAAAAAAAATAGAAGTGTTCCCTCCCAAACCCCCCAAAATTGGAGGGTATGAAATATTGATGCTTTGGATGGTTTGAGTGGTTTGGGTTATAATCTCCCCATTGTTTAAAAAACTCACAATCAAACCACTCCACTCCATTACTAATCATCACATCTCATCCTCCCAAACATACTTAGTCTCCACAAAATTATGCACAACCTTTGCCACCCATTTTATTTATTTATTTATTTTACATACAGTGGCGATAAACTTTTTTTTTTAGTTAATTGGCGATGAACTTAAGTTTAACACAAATAACTTGTTTGACCTTTTTTATATATACATATACTAGTATATTATAATGTCAACATTTAATTTTTGGTCTTCTGTCTTTCTTCTTCATGCAAACTCTGTCTTTTAATTAAATAAATGAAATTAAAAATAATTTCATAGGGGAATATTTTATTAATATGTTATAAAACATATTTTGATTATTATCTTATCAATGTAAGATGATACTTTTAGTATTATTTCAAAACATAAAGTAATGCAAAAAAAAATTTATCTAAAAAAAATTACGAAATATTAGTTTTTGGAATGAAATTCAATGACAAAAGGTTCTGTGATAATTTTTTGGGTAAGTTGCAGTTGCTGGTTAATGGGGCAAAAAAAAAAAAAAAACCATAAGTAGATTCTTTTGTTCACACATAAAATGCCAACTCCCCTTAAGCAACAATCTATTTGCAAAACTTGGGGAAGGAGACCCACCGAGGAAGTAGACTCATCGGGGAAGAAGGGCTAAGATTTCGATTTGGTCCTGTATTTTTTTATTTAATTTGTTTTGCTCCCTTATCTTATTTTTTGGCTTCGATTTATTTCTGCCATGTCGCACCATCAAACACTATCATATGGCCCCATCACATATTGTCGCAAACATGTTATCTCAGCCGGACACATTATCACTTAACTTCTACATAGGAGAGAGGTTAACAACAGTTTGACAGAAGTAACTAATTTGGATAATGTCTCAAACTTAAGAAAGCAAAATGAATCTTTTTAAACATAAGGGACCAAAATTAATTTAAAAAATAAGATAAAGGACAAAAAATTTAATTTAGCCAAATTTTAATCATGGCTCCTCCATTAATGTTGGCCTGACTTTTTTCACTACTTTTAATTTAAAAAAAAATATGAAAAATAATTTATATATAATCATAATATATTTTTAAATAATCAAGTCTTTAAAGTTAAATGCTGATTGCAGAGTTGCTGAATGATTATTTGAAATAACTATTTCCTTCATCAACATTTCTTTTGGTGAGAAAGAGAAAAAAAAAAAAACAAACAAAGGAAGAAGCTAAGAATTAAACCTTAGCCCTAGAACGTGAGCTAAAAGCAAAGAACCCATCCCCCTAGGAACATTGTCCCAAAACATAACACTCACAGCGTGCTTAACTTCCATTTTAGCTAAATAGTCTGCACAAACATTAGCTTCTCTGAATATATGGTTAATACTCACAACCCAGGATCTTCCCATTAACTCCACGATGCGCATGATGACAGCCACATGATATGAAACTGCGTCCAGCTTCTGGTCCTGATAATTTGAACAGCTTCCAAACAATCAGATTCACACTCCAAATTTCTATACCCAGGGTCCCACGCATACTCCAGGCCATGACAAATGGCTAAAAGCTCAGCAAGCAAAGCATCCCAGACCCATGGCTGCAAGAATACCCTGCCAACCACTCGCCTTTGTCATTCCGGAAAATACCACCAGACCCAATGGAAGAAGACATTTCGTAGTAACTCCCATCCACATTCAACTTCACTGCATCATCCAAGGGGGCACACCAACGAACCATTCTAGATCTTTGCCCTCCTCGCTGGTTCTCCGAAACAAGATACGAAATAAACTCGTCATGGCTAAGGAGAATTTTATGCATAACCGCATCAATGGACCAAGATCCATCCCCCAAAACCATGTTGTTTCTCCAACACCAAGACCACCACACTCCAGCTAAGAACAAAGGTGCTATGTCACCTTTAGCAAAAGATTGAATCCAATCCTTTACATCTTGCATATTTGTGAAAGTAAGATTAGCCTAAAGACCCAACCTCATCCACACCTCGTCGGAATGATGGCAATCCCTTAAGCAATGTAATATGTCCTCCTCATTACCCGAACATCTCTGGCAAGGTCCCACCACAACCATTCCACGAGTGTATCTAATCATGTTCGTAGGAAGGGCTTGATGGAGGATCAACCACAAAAAGTGTTGCACCTTGGCAGCTGCTAGAGTTCTCCACACCCATCTCCAATCTTGGGACTCATCCCAACTCTCGGCATTCTTCAGAAGCCAATTATACGCCGCAGATACTGTATACACTCCATTCGCAGAGCCCTGCCAAACCCAACAATCTAGGAGATCCTCATGCACGATATTGGGATGGGCACATGCATGATAGTCTCTTTTACACTATCCGGGATTCTAGTAGCTAGCCTATCCAAAGACCAAGACCCATTATTCCACAGATCTTTTAATTGCAAGGTAGTATCTGAAATGTCCACAAAATCTACAAGATGGCATATTGGTCCAAGCCCAACCCAATATGCGTACCAAATAGAAGTCGTACCAGCCCCTATCCGCAAATGGAATCCCTGCCACATGGTTTGAAGCGCACCACAGATATTGCACCAAATAACAGAATCGTTAGCCTTACGGGTTGCGGTCCATAAAGAGCTATTAGTGAAATACTTCTTCCTTATGACCTGAACCCAAAGCTTATTCCCTTCATACATCAAACTCCACACCATTTTTCCTAACAAAGCAATGTTAGCCAAACGAGCTTCCCTCAAACCAAGCCTTCCAAATTTTCTAGGGCAAGTAACAGTCTGCCAATTAACAAGACTCCAGCTATGGTCAGCTTGATTTGTACCCTAAACAAAATTCGGAGTCATGCTATCAATTCTGGAGCAAACACTTTTTGGCAAGCATTGAATTTGCATAATATAAGAAGGGATTGAAGAAGTTACTGACTTTGCAAGGCAAACTCTCCCAGCTTTATTCAAAAGCCTACCCTTCCAAGAGGCAACACGACTTTGAATTCTTTCAATAATACCATTGTACATAGCCTTATTGACTCTACCTATAACCAAAGGGAAACCCAAATACGTACCAAGATCAGCCACACAACGGATGCCCGAAATATTGGAGTAATTCAACTTCCTTTGGGCCGAAACTTTAGAAGAACACATAGCTCGAGACTTTTCCAAATTCACTTTGAGGCCAGATACCTCACAAAAATTCCTCAGAGTGTTAGCAACGAGGTTAACTTGAGAACTACTAGCCTAGCAAACACTAGTGTAAAATATGCTTTTTACATCGGAGTTTCCACATCGGTTTCTGTAAAACCGATGTGTAAAACGAGGCGGTGGTATTTTTGAAATTAAAATCAAAGTATTCCACATCGGTTTAGAATTTAACCGATGTGTAAATACTTTCCACATCGGTTATATTTAACCGATGTTTAAAAGTAAAACAAAAAAATTTTAAATTTAGAATTTTTATCTTTTAACATCGGTTTTTCTAGAACCGATGTGTAAAGTATTGATTAACCACATCGGTTTAAATATAACCGATGTATAAAATTATAAAAAAAAATTAGAATTTAAAATTTTATCTTTCCACATCGGTTCCAGGATAACCGATGTGAAATATAAATTAACCACATCGGTTTTATAATAACCGATGTGTAATATAACCCTTTTTATGTTTCTATTTACATTCCCTCCAATGTCACGCGCCCTTTTCCTTTGTTCCAAGAGTGTAAAGCCAAGACAGAAATGGAAAAACATCTCAAACACAGACACCAACCCTAAAAATACGCTCAAACTCACTCTCATTACTCTCAACACAGACACATTACACTTTCTTTCTCTTTCTTCCCACATCTCAGTTCTACCTTCACACTCACTCACTCTCTCACTCACTCTCAGTTCTCTGATTTCTCATTTCTACCTTCACACTCACTCACTCTCTCACAACTCCATAACAAACCTTCAATATCTTCATTCTTCCACAAAAAAAAGGTGCATTTTCCCTGTTATAAACAGTCCTATTTGCAAGATTAGTCATTTCTTCGTTTCTTGTTTAGAAAAGTTAAATATAATATACTTGCATGTGTTGTTCTGTGTGTGAAGTGTTGTGAAGTGTGAATTTGTGTCTAATCCACCATAGTGGAAATGGCTCCAAGACTAGATTTTTCCAGTGGTGGTATCACGCGTCACGGCCGTGATGCCTGTCACGGCTAGGCTGTGACTGATTCTGCCTTGGAGGTTGCTTAACTGGTTGGTCTGTCACGGCCGTGATCACTATCACGGTTAGGTCGTGATTGGTTCTGCCTGTGAGGGTCTGGTTCAGTTGGCATGTCACTGCCGTGATGGACATTACGGGCTGGCCGTGACCAGTTCTGACTTTTTCAGCTCTACTCTATCATGGCCGTGATGGCTGTCACAGCTAAGCCGTGATGGGCTTTGTTTGGCTCATTTTCTTCACTTTTCAAGCCCCATCTTCATGCAAGCCACATAATTAGTAAAGCCTTAGTTTCCCGTTTGAGATGCAATACTAATGAGCACGCGTGTACGTACTTAATGTACCGCTCATTGTGTTGGATCTTGAATTGTCCAAAGTTGGACAGTTTGGGAAAAAACTTTTTCTTAATTCAGTTAAAATAGTTATTCATTGATTCTAATGTTATATACTTGATGAAAGTTCGGATTGATAAAATTCATTTCGTTCTCAGGGTGCATACTTTATCGTGGTGGATGTCATCGCGTTCAAGTCGTGTACGTCGGAGACAGAAGGGAAATGCTGCCGAAATTTTGTCGAGTATGAGCATGAGAGTTAAGGACTAACTGTTAACCGAATGTTGAAAAAGTTTCTTCTCGAATGGGATAGGGCCATACCCTGTCATAAGAAGTGGTTGATGAATATGTTGGACTAAGTACGAAGTTATTGGTTTAGTCATGGATCGCGGTTGGATGAATGCTAGACGGACAAGTGGTGAGTATGAGAATGGAGTGGAAGATTTTCTACAGTTTGAAAAAACAAATGCTCCTGATAGTGGTAATGGAAGGTTTTATTGTCCTTGTGTTAACTGTTTGAATGAGAGACGACTAGAAGCTGAGGAGATACGTGATCATCTTATTTGTGAGGGGATTTGGAAGAGTTATACAACATGGATATGTCATGGTGAATCGTTAGACAGGCCGAGGGTGTCGGATAGAGAGGAAGTTGATGACGTGAAAATGGACGATGGACTAGAGGACATGATCCTTGATGTTGGGTAAGAGTCTTTTCGGCGCGCACATGTGTATGATACTTTGTGCAGTGATGCGGAAGTGGCTTTGTATCCGGGGTGCACTAATTTCACACAGTTGTCAGCAGTGTTAAGATTGTTCAATGTGAAGGCGAGAAATGGGTGGAGCGATAAAAGCTTTACCGAATTGCTTGAGTTGTTGAAAGACATGCTTCCAGAAGGCAACACATTGCCATCTCGAAACTATGAGGCAAAGAAGATATTGTGTCCGATGGGTATGGAGTATAAGAAAATACACGCTTGCCCCAATGATTGCATATTGTACAGGAAAGAGTTTGAAGAGATGCACGAGTGCCCTGGGTGTGGGGTATCACGCTACAAAGTGAAGGATGGTGATTCTAGTTGTGATGTGGTCACCAAAGGTCCTCCTGCGAAGGTGTTATGGTATCTTCCCGTGATTCCGCGGTTCAAGCGATTGTTTGCAAATGTAAATGATGCAAAGAACATTAGATGGCATGCAGATAAGAGGAAGTGTGATGGACAGCTTCGGCATCCGGCTGATTCTTTGCAATGGAAGAGAATTGATAGTTTGTTTCCGGATTTCGGCAATGAGCCTGATAGTGTGATTTCACATCATATTTTATGTACATTTTTGCATGCATTTTCATATAGTTTAGGCATACTTGAGTGAGGTGAGAAAGAGTGCCCAAATCAGTGAGAATATGAGTCTAAGAAACCTAAGCTTCTAATTGGACTTGAAATTGATTGTCTCTTGGTGAATTATTTGAAAATGCCTGTTACTTGGATTAGTTACTTACTCGGGTTCTTGGTTCACTATCCATGCGCTGATTATTTTTCTCTTATGGCCTTAGTGATTGCTTGAGGACAAGCAAATGAATAAGCTTGTGGTGATTTGATAGTGTGATTTCACGTCATATTTTATGTATATTTTTGCATGCATTTTCATATAGTTTAGGCATATTTAAATTGATTTTAGTTAGTTTTTACCTTGGAACGGGTAAGGTGGTTTCGTGGTGTTGTTTTGCAGAAATTAAAGAGAAAATGCCCCAGATGAGCCATAATGGAGCCTGGATTAAGTTGGAGCTTGAAAAGTGAAGATATTGGATGACTCCAATTTAATTTGGAATGGAAATATTTAATGACAATTGACAAAAGTCCAGCAGCAATGTGAGAGACCTAATTGATGGATTGGATGATTTGGATATTAATGACTTACCATAAAAATAGAAGATGAAGATATTGATTGGGCAATTAATTTAGAAGATTTGAAGTCATTAAAGAATATCAATCACCATATGCAAGGAGTTATATCTTGAACTCAATCCAAGGACTTGCCAACGTGAAGCTTGGGATTTGACAAATAAAAACATTAATGTAGCAATGTTTATGGCAAAGCAAATCAAGGGCCCACATGAAAGATTGAATGGAATTAAAGTGGACAAGGCCACGACGTGAAAGAACAAAAATTGTTGCTGTGCGTTCTATCATCTAATTAAATCTTGATAAGATATGATTGGGATTTGACAACTAAATTAGAGGATAGAAGCCCTTAAAGTTAGCATGAATATGACTTTGCTATATATTTTTTAGCCATACCAGTGCTAGGAAGTAAGTAGACAGACACGGCTACACACAAAAAAAAAGAGAGGGACTTTTAACCTAGGAGCACTTTTACCCTAGGACGACCTTGTTGGAACACAGAAAGGGGACGTTTTGCTCTGAACCAGGGGCTGCGGTGATGGCAGTGGAAATCTTCCATGGAGTTTCTTCTCTCCCTTGTTTCTACTATTCTGGTTTTGGCTTTCTCTTTCATTATGAGTAGCTAAATCCCTGTTGTTGGGATTAGATGTAGCCAAACTAAAACTCATGTACTTGCTTTGATTCATTAATCTATGTTTATGTTTCTCTATTAGTGTTTAATTCTTTCGCTTAATGCTTTTTGTGGCGTAGCTACCCATGAACTGATTTTGAGAATTGATTTGCAATAGGGACGTTCTTATCATTTCTTGATCTGGAATTATTCACCTATTAAACCTCGCATCTAGGAATGGGGTTTGGTTTATTAGTAATCGCGTAATCCTTAATCTTAATGCAAGTTCATTAATCTAGGCCACCTAAGGAATTAGGGTCTATTAGTGGATTTAGGCTCTTGTCATCTGAGGAATCAGGGCTTGAGTAATTTCGTGGGTTGATTTTAATAATTGAAGCATAAACTGGATTGGTAGTCTTGGTATTGCATGAGGCTAAGGTTTAGTGAAATTTAATCCCAACACCCCTATTTGCATTCCAAGTGTTCGATAAAAATTCCCAAAAAGACCAAAAAAATATTTTATTGCTTTTGTTGCTTTAGTTTATGTTTTGATCTTTCTTCACTTAGTCTAGATAGTTGCTTGATTTGTGAATTGGTAGTTGCCAACCGATCCTTGTGGATACGATAACCGGTCTCACCACCGTATTACTTGTACGACTAGGTATACTTGCCTAGATCCGTCCAACAAGTTTTTGGCGCCGTTGCCGGGGATTGGTTTAGCCAATATCATTAGTAACAAAGGAGGCAACTAATTTAGACATTTTTATTTTTTATTCTCTGTATATATCTGATTTTTTGTTTTTTTTTGTTTTTTTTTTCTGTTTCTCTTTGCTGTCATTTGGTGTTAACATTCTTGGTCTCTAGGCTTTTGTGCATGCGAGGTTGATGAAACACATGGATTATCATCACTATCCAACTTGGGAATATCAACTTGATTGGATTGTGTTTGATGGTATCATTGTTAAGAATGTGAAGACATACTCCGAAGAGGAATGGAAATCCTATTTGTCATCTTTGCAACCACCACCACACTTCGAGCTAGATCCTGATTTGCTAGAGATTCTCTGGGATATAGATGCTTATCCTCCGAGCTTGAGCATAGAGCGTAGCAAGGAGGAAGTTAGTTCCAGGATTCAGAGGGCTGAGATGCGAGCAGGGAAAAATGCTAGTAATATAGTGGCATCACTAAGTGACAACTTTCAGAAGTTGGAAGAACAAGCCAGTTAATTTTCTAAATTACTGGCAGAAAAGTAACATGGAATTCAAATTGAAGAGAATCTATTTGCTAGCATGGATGTGAATGAAGATGAAGTGGTGGTGGAAGATGATTCAAGAGGAGAGGATCATAGAGAGGAGCGCAAAGAGGAAATATCTCCTATTGTTCCTGTGCAAGGGACAAAAGAGACCATTCATGTGGAAAATGCCTCTCTCACCGTTCCTATTGAGGAGCCTAAAAATTCTGAGTTGGATAAGTATGTTGGTTTGCATGCATGTTTGGATATTACAAAGTTGGTGCCTACAATTTGTCTACATCATTACTTTGTGAAAATACCAACTTTGGAGTTCAAGTCATTGCCTGAGAATTGGGAGTTTTCATCAACAGCGGCAAAGGCTCTAAGATCGCCTCAAGAAGTTATGGTTCTAGTACTTCATGGAGAAACTAATTACATAAAGACCATTCTTGGAGTAGGTGACTTACCATTTGACCCGGGAAGAAGTGAATTCGCTATTAAAAAGGTCAATGGAGTTTTCACTCACTTGCTAGGAGGAAATAAGGGTATATTCATATTGCTTCTGCAAGTGTCACTCCACAAGCTATGAGATCCGGGAGGATGCCCTTACACTGTGAGCACCAATTGGCCCTTATACCACAGGGTATGGGATCCGGGTGGATGCTTCTTAATGAGTCAAGCTAGTGACGTTAAAGAAGCGCTTCTTGGGAGGCAACCCAAGTTTTATTTTCCTTTCCCCTTTGTTTTTCAATTTCACTCTTGAATAATTTAAGAAGATCAAGAGTTTTATTTTACTAATAAATTTGCCAAGTTTTTTCAGGGTAAGAAAGAAGGAGGGAAGAGCAAGAAGACAAGACAAACAAAGTCAGCAGCCATCACGCCCAGGCCATGACACTGGTCACGGCCGTGATGGGCCAGTCATGAAGATCAGAAAGGATCACGGCCCAGCCGTGATACCCATCACGGGCGTGATGAGAGGACCCTGAAGATCAGAGACCATCACGGCCTAGCCGTGATGGAGGTCACGGCCGTGACAGGCTTCATCCTTTGGACTAGAATTGATCACAGCCTGCCCGTGATGAGCCTCACGGCCGTGATACAATTTCCAACAAGCTTTTGACTGGAATGTGAGCCAACACCTGCTACCACCTCGGTGAGTTGTTCCAAAATTTTTTTTTTTATTTTATTTATTTTTCTCCTCTCTCCGACTTGATTATTTACATTGGGGACAATGTAAGTTTTTAAGCTTGGGGTAGGGGTATTTTTGCATTTTTGCATTTTTCATGTTGCATTCATATAGTCATAGTTTTGCATGATCACACGATTCGATTGCCCCCTTGCTTAGATTATGCATCCAATTGTGAGAACTTAGTGCCAAATAAATTGAGATAGTGAATTTTTAAACCCAATTTTTTTTTATTCTTGTGATAAGGCTACAAATGAAAATGCTTAAGATAATCTTTGATAGTTGATAATTAGCATGTGGTTCCGTAGATTCGTGTTTCTCACTGATTTCTGAACTACTAAATGTGAGATTTTGAGCCAAAAAGGGGTACTCACTAAATTTACCCCATTCTTTGTGATAGAGTGTTATTCCTCTTGGATTGTATTTATCTAGAACTTGACTTGAAACCGTTTTGAAGCTTAAAAAATTTTTAGAACATTTTTTAAAATGATTGAGGCACTAGGTATTTTTTCGGTCTTTTGAGCTTTGATTGACTAAATGCTACCCCTTAGTTGCCCAATTTTGAGCCTAAAAGAATAAAATACTTTTCTTGGTACCCTGAAACATTTTGATAAATGATGCTTGATAGGAGACCTTCTAAAGTATTACACAAAAGGGTAAAAAGGTAGTTGAAAAAAGTATGGGATGAGAAATTCAGAAAATATTTCTCTTGGATTGAAAATCTCCCCTTCTCCAAATGAAAAAAAAAGGAGAAAAATTAGAAAAAGAAAAAGAAATATATATAGAGAAGGGGATGACAAAAGAAAGTGAGAAATAAAATGAAAAGAAAGAAAGAAAGGAGGAAAAAGGAATCGAAACCCAAAAAGGTATTTTAAAAGGTGTCATGTTTTGCAATGTTTGATATTTTGTTTAGCCTTTTTGAAAATTCCTTTTCTTGATTTCCCCACCTAACGATTAATCCCATGGCCCCGTTACAACCAAAGTAAAAGACCTCTTGATTATTAATTGTTTTCATTAATAAAGTAGAGATTTGGTTAATAGTCAAGCTTATGGTAGAATTCATTCTTTGAGGAAATTGAGCGAATTGTTACATATCCCTAAACACTTGAGTGAGGTGAGAAAGAGTGCCCAAATCAGTGAGAATATGAGTCTAAGAAACCTAAGCTTCTAATTGGACTTGAAATTGATTGTCTCTTGGTGAATTATTTGAAAATGCCTGTTACTTGGATTAGTTACTTACTCGGGTTCTTGGTTCACTATCCATGCGCTGATTATTTATCTCTTCTGGCCTTAGTGATTACTTGAGGACAAGCAAATGAATAAGCTTGGGGTGATTTGATAGTGTGATTTCACATCATATTTTATGTACATTTTTGCATGCATTTTCATATAGTTTAGGCATATTTAAATTGATTTTAGTTAGTTTTTACCTTGGAACGGGTAAGGTGGTTTCGTGGTGTTGTTTTGCAGAAATTAAAGAGAAAATGCCCCAGATGAGCCATAATGGAGCCTGGATTAAGTTGGAGCTTGAAAAGTGAAGATATTGGATGACTCCAATTTAATTTGGAATGGAAATATTTAATGACAATTGATAAAAGTCCAGCAGCAATGTGAGAGGCCTAATTGATGGATTGGATGATTTGGATATTAATGACTTACCATAAAAATAGAAGATGAAGATATTGATTGGGCAATTAATTTAGAAGATTTGAAGTCATTAAAGAATATCAATCACCATATGCAAGGAGATATATCTTGAACTCAATCCAAGGACTTGCCAACGTGAAGCTTGGGATTTGACAAATAAAAACATTAATGTAGCAATGTTTATGGCAAAGCAAATCAAGGTCCCACATGAAAGATTGAATGGAATTAAAGTGGACAAGGCCACGGCGTGAAAGAACAAAAATTGTTGCTGTGCATTCTATCATCTAATTAAATCTTGATAAGATATGATTGGGATTTGACAACTAAATTAGAGGATAGAAGCCCTTAAAGTTAGCATGAATATGACTTTGCTATATATTTTTTAGCCATACCAGCGCCAGGAAGTAAGTAGACAGACACGGCTACACACAAAAAAAGAGGGACTTTTAACCTAGGATCACTTTTATCCTAGGACGACCTTGGAACACAGAAAGGGGACGTTTTGCTCTGAACCAGGGGCTGCGGTGACGGCAGTGGAAATCTTCCATGGAGTTTCTTCTCTCCCTTGTTTCTACTATTTTGGTTTTGGCTTTCTCTTTCATTATATGTAGCTAAATCCCTGTTTTTGGGATTAGATGTAGCCAAACTGAAACTCATGTACTTGCTTTGATTCATTAATCTATGTTTATGTTTCTCTATTAGTGTTTAATTCCTTCGCTTAATGATTTTTGTGGCGTAGCTACCCATGAACTGATTTTGAGAATTGATTTGCAATGGGGACGTTCTTATCATTTCTTGATCTGGAATTATTCACCTAGTAAACCTCGCATCTAGGAATGGGGTTTGGTTTATTAGTAATCACGTAATCCTTAATCTTAATGCAAATTCATTAATCTAGGCCACCTAAGGAATTAGGGTCTATTAGTGGATTTAGGCTCTTGTCATCTGAGGAATCAGGGCTTGAGTAATTTCGTGGGTTGATTTTAATAATTGAAGCATAAACTGGATTGGTAGTCTTGGTATTGCATCAGGCTAAGGTTTGGTGAAATTTAATCCCAACACCCCTATTTGCATTCCAAGTGTTCGATAAAAATTCCCAAAAAGACCAAAAAAATATTTTATTGCTTTTGTTGCTTTAGTTTATGTTTTGATCTTTCTTCATTTAGTCTAGATAGTTGCTTGATTTGTGAATTGGTAGTTGCCAACCGATCCCTGTGGATACGATAACCGGTCTCACCACCGTATTACGACTAGGTATACTTGCCTAGATAGTTACTTGTTTCCGGATTTTGGCAATGAGTCCAGAGACCTCAGGCTTGGACTTGCTACCGATGGAATGAATCCATATGGAAACTTAAGTAGTATTCATAGTTCATGGCTTGTTCTCCTGGTAATTTACAACATGTCTCCTTTGTTGTGAATGAAGCGCAAATACATGATGTTAAGTATGATGATTTCGGGTCCTAAACAGCCAGGAAATGATATTGATGTTTATCTGAGTCCCTTGATTGAAGACTTGAGAATGTTGTGGGATGAAGGCGTTGATGTGATCGACGGGTATTGCCGTGAGACATTCAGATTGTGTGCCATGTTATTTTGCACCATCAATGACTTTCCAGCATACGGGAACCTGTGTGGGTATAGTGTTAAGGGGCATAAAGCATGTCCAATATGTGAAGAAGGCACATGTTACAATCAACTGCAACATGGAAGGAAGACGGTTTACCTTGGGCATCGGAGATTTCTCCGACGTAATCATCCTTATCGTAGATTGAGAAAAGCTTTCAATGGACTTCCGGAGAATGAAATTGCTCCGGTGGCCTTGACTGGAGAGCAAGTTTATGAAAGGGTGAACAACACTAATGTTATCTATGGGAAGACCCAGAAGAAGGATACCGAGAAGAAAATATGGAAGAAGAGGTCGATCTTCTTTGATCTTCCATACTGGTGCAAGCTTTATGTAAGACATTGTATTGATGTGATGCATGTGGAGAAAAATGTGTGTGACAGTTTAATCGGAACGCTTCTCAACATTCAAGGCAAGACAAAGGATGGTGTGAATGCTCGTCTGGATCTAGTTGCGATGGGTATACGAGAGCAGTTAGCTCCACTTAAAGTGGGGGATAAGAAGACTTATTTGCCCCCAGCATGTCATACTTTATCAAAAAAAGAGAAAAAAAGTTTTTGTGAATGTCTACGGGGAGTCAAAGTGCCACAGGGTTACTCTTCAAATATCAAAAGACTTGTCTCAATGAAAGATCTCAAATTAGTTGGCTTAAAGTCTCATGATTGTCATGTCTTGATGCAACAACTACTACTGGTGGCCATTTGTGACATATTGCCTAAAAAAGTCAGACATGCCATTACTAGGTTATGCTTATTCTTCAATGCTATATGTGGCAAGGTCATTGACACTAAAAAGTTGAATGACTTGGAAAATGAGGCAGCCATTATCTTGTGCCAATTGGAGATGTATTTTCCACCTTCATTTTTTGACATCATGGTTCATTTGATTGTTCATCTAGTGAGGGAGATTAGATTGTGTGGCCCCGTTTATTTAAGGTGGATGTACCCGGTTGAGCGATACATGAAGATCTTGAAAGGATATATGAAAAATCCACACCGTCCCGAAGCATCTATTGTTGAAAGGTATGTTGCAGAAGAAGCTATTGAGTTTTGTACAGACTACATGTCAGAAGCGGAACCTGTAGGGCTTCCGAAGTCTCATCACGAAGTAAGATATGATGGTAAGGGTACACGAGGTATCACTATTAAGAGCATGGATCGGGAGGAAGTGCTTCAAGCACATTTGTATATATTGAATAACACTGATGAGGTTGAACCATACTTATGTGAGCATAAAAGCATCATCAATGAAATTTACCCTAGAATGAATGAAAAATGGTGTTTGAACAAGCATAACAAGACTTTCTTGAACCGGTTTAAAGAAAAAATTGCAAAGGATGGTATTACTTCTGATACATTAAAATGGCTAGCACAGGGGCCTAACTTTGATGTCATATCTTTGGAGTGGGTACGATATCAATAAGTTTTCCTTCTATACAAAGTCCCAGGATGACAAAAGTACTATGCAAAACAATGGGGTTATGGTCAGTATTTGAGTCCATGCATTTCTCTAGTTCGAAAGATAAAAACCCTGTTATGGCATCCGTTTCATACTTTGGAATCATTGAAGAGATATGGGAGGTTGATTACACGAAGTTTAGAGTACCTGTTTTTAAATGTCAGTGGGTCGACAGTAACAATGGTGTGCAAACCGATGAGTTAGGATTCAAATTGGTGGAATTTAATAAGGTAGGTAATAAAGAGGAGCCTTTCATCATGGCATCCCAAGCAAAACAAGTGTTTTAAATCCGTGATCCTTCTAACAAAAGGTGGTCAGTAGTTCTCCAGGGAAAAAACATGTATAATGGTCGTGAGGGAAATCAAGATTCAACTCTTGATATTTCTGATACTCCTTCTTTCTCAACACGAGTGCCTAATTTCAATGAGGAAAATGAAGTGGATGATGTACATGGTACTCGTAATGATCACCAAGAAGGGTTATGGGAGAACTTTACTAATTGACCACAAAGTAAGTTTAGTTTGAGTTATGTTTAAAGGCATATTATATGTTTACGTTGATATTTATAAGTTATGTTTACGTACGTTGATCGATATTTATAAGTTATGTTTGATATTTATCCTGACATACTAACAAGTTTTTTTTGTTTAAGCAGGTATCCATGGCTGATCGTGAGGATATCCCTCCTTCATGCAGCGGGTCGGAGGCCCCGTCTACGGGTAGAAAGGGTAGACGGGTCACACGAATGAATTTGACTGCCAACCGTGGTTCAAATCAAAGGATAAGAATAGACTTTGATAATAACCTCAATCCTATTGGGCCAATGGCAGAGCATTTTAACAGTTTTGTGGCGACCCTTGCTAGGAGCAGGCCTAGTATACTCATTGATAATTGGAAAGATGTACCGGCGGACGTGAAGGATCAGATATGGGAGATTATTCTGGTATCTATACTTTTACGTCCTGTGTTTGTCTGTATCTACTTTATTTTAATCTTACTAATATCATACAGTAATTCGTTGATTCATTTGGTCTTAATGCAGCTCACCTTTGACATACCGGATACGATGGTTATGAAGAAGCATTTGTTAAAGTATGCTGGTGAGCGTTGGAGGGCTTTTAAGGTCGACCTGGGCAGATACTATGTATTCAATCCAATATGTGAAAAGAACCCACTTGAGGTGTACCCGTTTCGTGACCAGGCGACGTGGGATCGGTTTGTTCAGAGCCGACATGATCCCGGCTTTCAGGTTAACTTATTTGATTTGTCTCTAAATTTATGTAATTTCATTAATTTTATTTACTTATGTAATTTAATTGTCTTCTATTTATAACAGGAGAAGAGGAAAAAGGGGCAGGAAAACCAAAGCAAGAATGTATACCCCCATGCCATGTCTCGTGGGGGATATAAAAAGCGTGGTCAGATAATGGTGGAAGAAGAAAAGAAAGCACGTCAGGAAGCAGCATCTCAGGCGGATCCTAACGCTGAAAATCGTCCAGAGGTTTTTGATCCACCTCCACCCCCACGCCATCGTAAATGGAAGAGGGCCCGACAAAGAAAAACGGGACAATATACATCTGAGGAGGCCCGCCAAGTAGCTGAGAAGATTGTAAGTATAGTTTGAATTGTAATTGTCATTTTAATATTGTTACCGAATTGTAATGTGACCTGATATTTTATATGTGATAGGATGCCTTGGACGAGCAGGTAACCCAAGGAACCTTTGTTCATATAGGACGCGGTGATATCTTAGCTGCTGCCATCGGTAAACCAGACCATCCGGGTCGTGTCATTGGTGTTGGATGGGTGTCGGCATTCGCCAATACCATGGTTCATCTTCACACCAATCCCACAGGGATGTTGATGCAGATAGAGCACGGTTAAAACAGGAGATTGCAGCTGAGCTTAGACAGGAGATGGCCTAGCAGTTTTCCCAGCAGATGGCAATATTGACTTCTATATCCCAACAGATGACAGCCGGTGTCCAACCCTCTATCCAACCCTCTGTCCATGTGAGCACTAAGGGCTCATGTGATCCTCCTCATCAGCCTGAAAATGATGATGATGGTGATGATGATGATGATGATGATGACGACGACCCTGATAGGTGTGAGCTGTATGTTGATGATCATCATGATCGCCGCTTAGTGGCATTGGGGAGGGCACATAATAACTTAGGTAATACCATACACCATCGTTTATTACCGGATGATCAGCTGAGGGTCGTTGTTGATATTATTCGAGATGCTGATGCTCGAGTCCCTGTGCCCATTGAGGATGTTCGAACAGTGGGTCAGGCCCCCGGTAACTTCATCCTCTGGCCAAGAAGGTTGGTCAGCTTTCTTGCTGCATCTGAGGTATTCAGTTAGTTGTGTTTTTCTATATTCATAGTTGAAATTATTTATTATTGTTTAAAGATAATACTTTATTTTTATTCGTTATAGGATGTTGGAAATGATCATATTCTGCCTAAAAGGTCGGATCCAGGAAGACCAGAGATGTCTGCTCCAGCCAAGGTATTCATTTGACCATTTAATTAATTACCAATGAAATAACTTCATTATCCGTGATTACTAATATATATCTTTGTTGTTTAGGGGATCGACAAAGGGGTACCTGGTGATGTTTTTAAATTCTGGCTATACAGGTTGTCACCATGGAGAATGACGCAGCTTTGGTGAGGTTGGAACATGATGCCAGCCCAGGTGATGAACTGTATATTCCAAAGAAGTAACTTATGGAGATTGTACTCAATAAAGAGATGGCTAGTTCTACACACCTATCGTTATGGTGCACGTAAGTAAATTTTATTTATAAGTTAAGTAATTAATTTTTAAATACTATGATAATTAACATGTTTTTTCAATATATTAGGTATCTGCATCGTATGTTAGTTGATCAGGGTAACCTCGCCCTTATTATCAACTATAATTTGGATCTTTAATAATAGCAACAATTTCAAAAATATAATTTTTTTTATGAAAAATATAATTTAAATCATATAACCATATATGCATGCTAGCATTTCAACTTGTCACATGCCAGTTTTCAGAAAGAAAAAAAATTTGTCACATGCTAGCATTTTATAGATATCTATACATAATATAAATCAAAGCTACATCTAAGGAAACTTTTTACAGGTGACATCTTCTCATGCAATGGCTTCCAAAAGAAGCTCCTTCAAACCATTCTATTTTTAGAAAGTTTCTTTTATATGTTCAAACAAAAAAATTCAGGCACAATTGGTAGTGGGATAAGCTCATACTTTTATCAACCCATTCATTGACACACATTTTCATATAGGTATATGCTCCATGTTTCAATACATTGAAAAATACACAAAATAATTTCTACCCTCTTGTTACGATCTTCTCTCTCCATTCAATGAAAAGTTGTTTGCATGAGTCATGAGTGCAGAATGGTAGAGTTTCTATCTGCCAATAGCTAATATTCATCTTCTCTCTCCTTTTCCATTACACCAATCGTATGCATCACTCATTTAATTACTTGTAATGATTAATTAATTTCTTTTAATTACATTTAAATTCAAATTCAAATTCAAATATTTCTATCCAATGGATTTGTGTATTGCGTCGGTGCATTGAATGAATAGGAGCAATTACAAATTACCAATAATAGTGAATTTTTTTTTGTATTCTTTTTATAGGATGAGTCAAAACACTGAATCCCTTTCTCAGGTTTCGAGTCAACTGCGTGATTTTAGAAGGTTTTCAAAATTTCTAGAGTTGTCCCCAAGGAAAACTATATTGCGGAGTTGTAAGATTCATAAAAAGTATAATTTTTAAAAGCTATTTGATTCCAAATTTTAAGTCTTCAAATTAAGAGTAAATATCATTTTTGGTCCCTGAAAATTTTGGTGGATCCCATTTTAATCCCTGAAAAATAAAAACTCTTCAGTTAGTCCCCCAAATTTCATTCCATGAGACCTTTTAGTCCATCTGTCAGTCAAAGCGTGTTGACCACCGTTAAGCCTGTGACGTATCATGTTAATTGCCAATGTGCAATTTTAGCATTTTCCAGCTTGGAATTGTTTTAAAAAAACTGAAATTAGAGGACCATTTTGGTCCTCAATAAATTTTAAGTGGGTCATTTTAGTCCCTGACATTTTTGAAGTTAACACAGGTAAACACAAGAAGGAGGGGGTTGAATTGTGTTTGTTAATAATTTTCGAAAGCAACCTTTAAAACAAATTTTGCACTCAAGGAGATTAGAAAGAAGAACCACCCATAAAGATAAATATCCTTTTTAAAAGACTTTAACAAAAGCAATATCAAAACCCCACAGTTAGTGTAAGCAAATAAAACTAAAGAGTTTAGGGATAGAAGATTCACGCAAGAGATTTTATCCTGGTTCACTCTCTTCCAACCAAGAGCTACGTCCAGTCCCTTCGACTCGAAGGATTTATCCACTATTTCTCCAAATAGATTACAACCAAGTATTCAACACCTCTCCGGGCTTACAAGTATTTCTTTCTTACCAAGTCTCTTCAGGCTCTAACTCTAACAAAGAGATATAATGTTTGATCTTCTTAACTCACTATGTGTGAGAATATGATAGTTTAAGATCAGATGAATATTTTCACAATATTCAAACTAAGAAATACTGACTCTTGCTTTCTAAAGAAATATCAGTATGAGTAAAAGTTGAACTCGTAAAGTTGTGTAGTCAGGTGTTCTTTTTCAGTATCTCAGGTCTTCTATTTATAGTGACCTTCTTCTTCACTTGTATTTCTTCAACGGTTACTTTGAATAATCATGTTTAGAGATAGCATTTAATGCATGATATCTGCTGTGACTGAGAGCTTGATTGTGGCAATGTTGAATAGTAGTCTTGGTTATCGAGGTAGCATGAAATTGGAGGCTTACTGCTCTGAGTTTTGTAGCTTAAGAACTTGTTGTTCATCCTTTGTGTATAATTTAGCTTTTTCAACCATAAAGTTTGTCATCGTACAGATTGTTTTTCACTAGCTTATTGTACGATTTTGCTTTTTGCATTTCTTGATGGTACTATGTTTCTTTTACAACAAGGTAAAACATTAAAGCAGATAAAACAAATGTGAAGAACAAATATTCTATTGAAATAAATATCAATCATTTGAAATAAATTCAAGAGATTCGGATTGCATTTAATTCATTCTAATATGGAGCTCGTCTAAAAAGAAACTTCGTCTACTTATTTATATGAGAGACTAAGTCTGTTCAAAATTTTATTTTGCTCGTCTAATGACGTGGTATATCCTTTTGTATATCAAGTCTTCGGACTTGCTATTCCTCAATGAGTTAAAAAGATCTCCGTCTGGTGATGTGGCGGTTAGAGCTTGTCTACTAGATTACTTTATTTTTCAGTTCATTTACTTCTACTAATTACTTCAGTCTGCTTACGTGGCAAGATCGACGTGCTTATTTATCAAGTCTTTGGACTTGCTATACCTAACAAGTTATTTAGGTATTCATCTAGCAAATATTTAGAGCTTCGTTTACTTAAGTAACTTTACCAAAGTTTTTGAGTAGCCCGTCTACAAGGGTGGACGCGTATTTTTCAATGAAAACTTATCCCAAGTTTATTTTACTTATATTAAAGTATTCTTGTATAACCAAAAGCACATGTAAGTTCTCAACTAACACTTTGTCAAGAAAATTTAGTCCTTTTGTTAGTATAAAAACTTAGAGATTATTAAATCCAAAACCACTTTGGTTCCAGCAATTTTTGTCGTGACCCATTTTGGTCCCTCACCAAGACATGTCAACACAGATAACACAGCTACACAGCTACTACGGTTAAAAAATAGATACACTGATACACTGATATGAACCATACCAGTAACACATGTCACAAAAGCTAGCTATGGTTGGGTGGCGAAGAAATTGGAACAAAAGCTAATTACCCAACCTGACCTTAGAAGGAGGCAAGCCTTTGAGATCATGAAGGAGGACTTCATGATTCATTTAAACAACAAGAAACTATCAAAGGCATTGAAAAAGGCATGACTGGCTGTGGAGGGTTCAGAGAAGGGTCAATATGGTAGGTTGTGGGACTACATGAACGAGCTGTTGACAATCAATCCGGGATCAACTACCAAGATGGATGTCATGCCTCAACCATAGGCTCTGCCACTGTTTCATAGGATATATATATATATATATATATATATATATATATATATATATATATCTGTGTGTGTGTGTGTGTGTGTGTGTGTGTGTGTGTGTGTGTGTGTGTGTGTGTGTGTAATCCGGGATCAACTACCAAGATGGATGTCATGCCTCAACCATAGGCTCTGCCACTGTTTCATAGGATATATATATATGTGTGTGTGTGTGTGTGTGTGTGTGTGTGTGTGTGTGTTTTTGGAGGCATGCAAGGAAGGGTTTAAAAGGGGTTATAGGCCATTGATAGGCCTTGATGACTGTTTCCTTAAAGGATATTATGGTAGGCAGCTCCTCTCGGCAGTTGGACAAGATGCAAACAACCAATTCTATGTTATTGTGTATGTTGTTGTAGACTCTGAGACAAAAGATAATTGGAAATGATTTCTACAACTTCTGGAGAAGCTGACATTGGTGACCACATGACTTATAGGTGGAATTTCATCTCTGACCAAGAGAAGGTAGACACTTATATATGCTTATTTATTTGTCAGTTGATATCTCTATTTATGTGACATGTTCTGTTGATGCATGTAGCTGGCTTGCTTCTATTTAATCTTTGAACCCATCATATGCAGGATAGGCCAGTTCCTTTTTCCATTAGTTAAGATTTCTGCAGGATTTGTGCTGTCTAAATTAATGTTTTGTCCAATACTGATGATTATAGTAATTATAGAATGTCATTGTTTACAATGACTACTTCCATACTGCAAATAAGGATGGCCTTAAAGCAGGACTTGAAGCAAGTCATTATGCATGTTTGTTACAATCTGCCCCTTCTAATGGATGCTAATTTTACATATGGTTCATATAGGTATGGTTCTGTTGTGACATGTGTTACTAGTTTGGTTCATATGGTTCTTATAAGTGTATCAGTGTATTTGTTTTTTAGCTGTGTTGACATGTGTCAGTGAGGGACCGAAATGGGTCACGACAAAAATGTCAGGGACTAAAATGACTCACTTAATTTATTAAGGACCAAAATGGCCATCTAATTTCTTAAAAACAATTCCATGTTGGAAAAAGTTAACAGTATACCTTGGCAATTAACGTGACATGTCACACACTTAACAGTGGTCAACGCGCTTTGACTGACGGAGGGACTAAAAGGTCTCATGGAATGAAATTTGGGGGGTTAACTGAAAAGTTTTTATTTTTCAGGGACTAAAATGGGATCCACCGAAATTTTCAGGGACCAAAAAAGTTATTCACTCTTAAATTAATCAATATATGTCTTTTTTAATATTTTTCACCTTTTGTGTGCATGAATGATGTTGTGTTGTCAGGGATACTGTCAAGCATGTTGATTATGAAGAATTGTGGTATACTCTATGTTTTTGCAACAATGCAGTCTATCCAGATTAAAAAATATGGTTTTGTCAAAAGGGTAACAGTCAACAGACACGTTTTAACTATCTTTTCTAGATAATCATACAATGTTTTTAAATTTGATGTTTTTGTTTGTAATAAAAAACAAAACAATTTCAATACATTAGTATTGATGCATAAAATTGTCCTTTGGTTTTCAAGGTATTGATAACACTCGAGTGTGATTGTTTGATATGGATTGTGAGATGGTATTCTTTTATTCAATGTATGTATAGGAAATTGTTTCTGTTTTGCAGCAAACTCATATGAACCGAAGTTCAATGGAAAAGCTTGAAGATGCTCACAAAATTTGTGCAAGATGGATCTTCAGGTTGTTTTTCCAGGGAGAAAGGAGTTTAGGAAAGGCCAAATGCAAACCGAAGGAATTTTAACAAACCTATATATATATATATATATATATATATATATATATATATATATATAATATTATATTAAGAAACCTACTTTTTTGTGTCAATAATGAAATCCTTTTCTTTATTTATTTTTTTTTTGTTCAAATGAGAAATATACAAAACTAACATTGTGTTGCAAAGGTTGACGGGGTCATAGCCCCCCATTTTTAAAAAATTATGCTTTTACGTGTATTTCTTTTACGAAGTAAAATAAAATCATTGTTGATTTTTTTTCAAATACAAAAACATAACTTCAACAATGAGACCAATACTTTGAAAATGTTGAAGTCTGAGATTGATGATTCTTGGCTTTAGTTAGAGGCAATAAAGGTGAAGTTATTGAGTGAAATTGCAGTGAAAGTATGTTCAAATTCAAATTTAATGTTTAGCATTTATAGTATGTTCTAATGGCTATTTTTTACTTATTCAAATTCAAATTTATATAGTCTTGCAAAAATTAAGAATGATGGAGCTTATTGTGAATGAAAAATGGTCTGCCAATGATACTTTACCATTACTTCATTTGCATGCCTAGCTTTATATAGAAAAAAAAATGTTAATTTATAAATAATTAATAATATTATACTGTTATTTAATATAATATACTATTTAATACTATACATAATACGAATATATAAGTTCTATAATGCTTTTAAATTATCAAAGTTTTTTTCTTTTTCTTGCTTAATGAATCAAATTCTTATTCAATAATATATTATTAGTTTTTTATTGTTTCACAGGTAATAAATGTAGCCCGTGCAATCAGGGGTGGAGCTAGAAAATTTAAAAGAGGGGGGCCAAAATATAATTTATATAACATGATGAAAAAACAATAAAAAGTTAACTAATATATAAAAATAAATTATATAATACAAATTTGATATATGATTAACAACTTAATATAATATAAATCACTCAAATAGATAATAGATTTATAGTCAACTTTGTCATATATCTAAAACATTCACTTCTTCAATTGTGCATGGTGACGTTTCATGGAGTAAAAATTATCTATTATCAATAGAAGTGGTATATGTTTTAGGATTTAATTGATATGCACTGACAGTGTAAAGATTTTTTACACTATCAACGAATCAAAAATTGACAAATAATTAAAAATCTTTGAATCTTATCCTAAACACCTTAAAAGTCATTAATACCATGACTTCTGATTGGTTAAAAGTGTAAAAAAATTTACATTGACAATGTATGAAAATTAAACTCTATGTTTTATCAATTTTTTTTAATGTAAACAATTGTATATATTCTATGATTCTAAAAAAATGAAAATAGAAGTGTTTGAAATTATACCTATTATAATTAAATTTAAGTCAATTATTTTTTTTATTATGAGAATATATATATAGGTTGTGTTATGGTGCACCACCCACATTTTACACCACCCACTACACCACCCATATATGGTAAATTTTGGGCCAATTAAATTGTCACATGGGTTTGGTCAAAATTTGAAACTTTCTAGTTGTATTATACTGTAGTCAAACTATATGAATACAATATATTGTAGTATAATATATGTGTTTTTTGTATTTCCAAATTTAACTCATATTAAAATAATATTTTTTGATTAAAAAAAATTGATTATATTGCAAAATATTATTGACAACGAACATTATTTTAATTCATATTAAAATATTATTTTATAATATAATCAGTTTTTTAATCAAAAAACATTATTTTAATATGGGTTAAATTTGCGAATACAATGAGTACATATACTATACTACAATATACTGTATTCATATAGTTTGACTACAGTATAATACAACTAGAAAGTTTGAAATTTTGACCAAACCCATGTGACAATTTGATTGGTCCAAAATTTGTCACATTTGGGTGGTATAGTGGGTGATGCAAAATATGGATGGTGCATCTTATCCCAACCCATACATATATATATATATATAATATGGAGGGAGGGGGACCAATGGTATATATATATATATATATATATATATATATATATATATATATATATATATATATATAATGAGAATATGGAGGGAGGGGGGCCATGGCAACCATTGGTCCCCCCTTCCCTCCGCCACTGCGTGCAATTGGAAAAACACTAGTAATATTTTAATGCAACGTGGGATCGTTATAACTTTTTAGTTTTTATTTTTGCTGTGCATCAGAGTAAGAAACCAGTTAATGTACTGACTGTGTTATTCCTTTTTTTTTTTTTTTTTGATATATACTAGTTATTTTCCAACTGAAAAGATTTTGCGCGTTATTATTCTGATTATCATATAAGGGTAGATTGCAGCCTAAAATTTAAATCAACGAATAAAACAGGATATTAAAGATAACTATATATCATTGCACCCGCGAAAAAAAAGGATAACTATCAAATCATAAATATTGGATGAAAAGTGAAAACCAATAACCATCCTATTACTATTCCCATTATATATATAGAAGCATTCGTAGGGTTCTAAATATCATTCAACACCGCTCTATATTTTCTTCTCTCTGAATATGGCTTCCATTCTTGATATTTTATTGTTACTATCACTCCTCACAACCATCTTTGTCCCTGCCACCCCACAACCCTGCAATTCATTCAACTTTCCCAATCACGTTAACTATGCATCATGCAAGGATTTGTCGGTGCTTGATTCCTCTCTTCACTGGAACTACCACAGTTCATCAAACACAATTGATGTTGCATTCAAGAAGGCAAATACAAAAGATTCAAGTTGGGTTGCTTGGGCCATCAACCCAACCTCAAAGGGTATGTTGGGTTCACAAGCACTGGTGGCTGTTCGAAGATCAGATGGGACATTCAAGGCCTATACCTCACCGATTACAAGTTATGGAACCATGCTACAAGAGGGCAATCTTAGCTTTCCTGTTCATAGTGTTTCGGCCACATACACTAATGGCCACATGATCATCTTTGCTAGTTTGCAACTTCCGGCCAATACAACTTTGGTGAATCATGTCTGGCAAGAAGGTTTAGTTTCCGGTGATGGTACTCTAAAATCGCATTCTCTATCAGGACCTAATTTACAGTCTTTTGGGACGTTGGATTTTGCATCCGGCAAGATTTCAAAAATTGGTGCAAAAACGAACTCAAGAACCATCCTCAGAAATGTAAAATCTCTTATTCTCATGCCTTGCCATTTTTTTATTTTTCAATTTTATTAATATTACTATTTTTATTATGTTGCACTACAAAAAGAAGAGTTATTTTGCGATCGCCAAATTCAGTCATTAAATATGGAAATTCGGTCGCGAAATCATTTAACAATTGAATTTTCATATTTAGCAACTGAATTTAGTAGTTGTTAAATATCTAGTCACTAAACCGTCTGGTGGTTATTAAATCTGTCGCTAAACCCTTTACTTATTGATATTTGATTAAGTGTGATCGCTAAATTCGATCAATAAAATGCTTTTTTTTATAGTGTTTTTTACATTTGATCCCTTCTATTCTATCGTGCTTTTCAATAATATTCTCGTGTAACATTTGTCTCTCTATTGCAACAATTACTAGTTTTAAAACTGTGAATTTTAGTATGCATTGTTAACACTTTTTCTTTTCAGGTGCATGGAATCTTGAATGCCGTGAGTTGGGGAATACTAATGCCTATCGGAGTAATATTGGCTCGCTATTTGAAGGTATTTGATGGTCTAGGACCTACCTGGTTTCACTTGCATCGAGCATGTCAATCTCTAGCATATCTTATTGGCGTTGCTGGCTTTGGTACTGGTGTGTATATGGGAAATCATTATGGGGTTCATCACGCTCCACATAGATGCATTGGAATCACTCTAATGTGTATGGCATCAGCACAAGTTTGTGTAGCTGTGTGTTTGAGGCCTAAAAAAGATCACAACCACAGAATGCTTTGGAATATTTTTCACTATATAGTTGGTTATGGAACTATTGTCCTCTCAATTTTGAACGTCTTCAAGGGTTTTGACATCCTCAACGCTCATAAGAACTGGAAAAATACATATGTTGGCATAATCATATCCTTGGCCGCAATTGCTGTGATGTTGGAGGTGATAACTTGGATATGGGTCAAGAAGGCCAAGAAGGAGCATGTTGACACCTGCCAACAGCAGCCATAGGCCATATGTTTTTTCACTTTTTGTTATTTCATTAAAAAGTAGTGTAATTTTGTAATTAACGATTTGTTTTGTTGTACTAGCAAGTGCTTTATGGTACTCTTGAATTCTTATTTTTAATTTTGATATCAGGTACTCTTGAATTTAATCAATATTGAAATATACTTCTTTTCTTATCAATGTTGTTCTACCTATTTAATTTTAAACCTTGTCTCTCTTTTTGTGAAGTTAATGTGATCGGTGACGGATCCAGAACCCTAAGTCGATGAGGACAATCTATTTCCAAAAAATAATTTTCTCTTCAAATTTTGTCATTATATATTGTAGTTTAAAAAAAACAAAGTGGATATATTTAATTTCATGTATACCCGATCAATTTAGTGAAATAACACATTTATTACAAAATCCCCAAATTTAACATATCAAAATCCTAATCTATCAATATTTGCAATTAACCATTATCAAGAGAAAATTTCATAAAATTGACTTCACAAACATATTATTCATGATCCTAATTGCATAATCAATCAACAAATTTGTTAGTACCAAAACCCTAAATTTCAAGATTTTACAAACCCTAATGGAGGTCTCTAACAATGGAATGAGAAAGAGGGAGGGCTGGACCGGTGTGAGAGGCGGTTGGAGTGGAGGTCCCCTTCTGAACGGAAGTGCAAAGACAAGAACTCGCAAGAGAGAGGTGGAGGCACAGAGAGGGGAGAGATGAGAGTCGGCAGATGGCCGGAGGTGACGGTGGTCACTCACTGCTCACTGGTTTACAGTCTCGGTCACTCTCTCATGTGTGTGTTGTGCTGCATAAGAAGAGGAAAGAATGAGGCAATGACATGGGTGCAATAATTTTAAAGATGGGAGACAGAGTAAAAACACATAAAGTATTATAATTTTTTTAAATAAGTTCAGTGGGTGCACCTGCACACCCTGAACCCAATATGGGTCCACCCTGAGTGTGATGCATGTTTAGCGTGAATGCCCTGTGGTGAAGGAGGCTTGGGGAATTCTTCTTTCGAAGTTTCAGTTTCCAAATCTTCAAGCTGTGAATTTCTTCTTGATGGATCGACTGGATTGAATGTTCCAGAACCTATCCTTCGTTGGCCAGAGTTGTAACTCGTAAATATTGGTCCTTGATCTTTGGTGTTGCTTTGGATTGGTTTTGGCGAGATAGAAATTAGGTAGTCTTTTATCAGAAAGCGAATTCTGATGGTTCTTTAGTGAACACTGTTGAAAGGGTTGTGGTTGATGATATTGATTATGCTCTGAGGGAAAATCGTTTAACTAGAATAAGGAGAGATTTAGCTTCGGGCGAGTCTCTTATTAAGTGGGTTCCTCCCAGTTTGGGAGATTTGAATTTCAACTGTGATGGTGCAGTGTCTGGTTCCAGTGGCTGTGCAAGTTGTGCGGGTGTGGTTAGAGACCATTGGGGGTGCTTTTCAAGTGGGCTACTCGTATAATTTGGGCTACTATTCTATCATGCAAGCGGAGCTGTGGAGTATTCTACATGGCCTTAATCTAGTCTTCAGTAGAGACTTCAGAAGATTGGTGATTGAATCTGATTCGCGTATGGCCATCCAGTTCATCAGGAGGGTGTTCCTATCTCTCATGCATGTTACGAGATAGTTTCAGAGATTAGAAAGGTTGCTATGGAGATGGAGAAGTGTTCTTGGAATCATATCTTCCGTGAGTGCAGTGGCTGATTTAGACACCGAGTCGGTGGGGACAATTTATTTTTAAATTTTTAATAATAATTATTGCTCATTTTATGGTAATTTCCTCTTAAAAACATTTTCCATTGAAAATTGTTGCTCATTTGATGGTAATTTCCTCTTCAAAATTCTTTCCAATATATTAAAAAGATTTTAATTTCTATACACTTTCGGTGCAAATGATTTTAACAATGACATCTAATTATATATTGACAAATCAACATTATTGTTATTTCTCTTTCTTAGTTAATAAAATAAAAAGACACATATTACACATGTTAAAATGTTAGTAAATATCAGTATAGAATTTTTACACATCGATAGTATATACTAATTTAATCTATTAAAAAACAAATTTAATGCATTTAATTTTATGTCAAACCCTTTAGTTTGGTGAAATAACACAATTATCACAAAATACTTAAATTTGGATGTATTAAAACCCTAACTATTGACATTTGCAATTAATCATCACCAACAGAAAGAAAGAAGGCCACATGGGTACAATTATTTCAAATATGGGGTGCAAAATAAAATACATAAGATATTACAAACAAATTTAAGAATGTGAGGGTAGAGCTGTCAAAATGGGTTGTGTACTGGCCGAAGAGTGAAACCCGGCCACCGAGCTCGGATACCCTACCCGTCCAGGAAGTTAAAAGATAATAAGTTAAAGATCACCTAATTAAGGGATAAGATATTAAAGATCACATTATTAAGGGATAAGATATTGAAGATCACCTAATTAAGGGATAAGATATTGAAGATCGCCTAATTAAGGGATAAGATATTGGTATTATCCTTAATTAAATCCTGATATTATCTAAAATAACTTTATCCGATTAAAAGAGATAATATCCCTTAAAATAAGGAATCACATCTCAAAAGAGATTCAAGAGATAGAAAGAGATAAATCAGATCTCTTTCAGATATGAGAATCCTATTATAAAAGGAGGAGAACCCATGATAGAAAGACACCTTTTCACTGAATCCCGGTAACTCTCCCTTAAGCGTACTAGAGGAACTAGCTCGTCCAAGAGACTATCAGACAGTCCTTGCTCGCTGGTATCCATCGGATACAAGATTAGGGGATCGAGATCACCACACCACCAAGGGTTGAACCTAGAACTACGTCTGGCTTTGATTCCCATTGGGATACCTAGGACCGGAATATCAGATTTTGTCAAGCAAAAGTCTAAAACAACCCCCATTGTCCACTCTTGGTATGACGTTCTACGGCGAGATTCCGGCAAGTCGGATCTCGGTAGGAAACAGTTGGAACCCATGAGTCAACCCGACTTGCATCCGACTCAGTGGGTGGGTTGGGTTATACAATATCTGGCTCGTTTTGACCCCGAGTCCTTTTGACCCGGCTCATCTAACACGCGGGTTGGGTGGGTTCAACCCGTGGTGAGCCGGGTTGGCTCGCGGGATGCAATATTTTTTATTTTATTTTTTTTATCAAAACTCAATCATGCATGTCACTATCCAAGACCAATGTAATAATATATAAGTATAGTCCTTGGACAATCAAATCAATCCATGGGACAATTTGAAAAAGGATCACACATGTCATCTTCTACGCACTATCGTAATGGCATCTTGGTAGACAAATAGAATAGTCATTAGATAATCTATAGGCGATAGACTGTAGTTTTATGATTATTTACAAGATCATGTTTTGAATCTTGTTAAATAATCTAAACAAACCTCATTTAAGGTGTTGGTGTTTTAATTATTATTTTTAAAATTTTCTGAGTTTTATTTTTTTAAATGATGTTTTATTTTTTTTAAATAAAAATGAGCCAACCTGTATAACCCATCAACCCGTGGTGGGTCGAGCCGGATTGGCTACTTTTTGACTCACCAAAAAGTGATATGGGTTGGGTTGACCCACTTTTTGCCCAACCTGTGGTGGGCCAACCCGAGTGAGTCAGGCTGGCCCGTTTTAACAGCTCTATGGGGTGCAATTGCCAACACTAGGAGCAACGTGCGTCTGCCCCTAGTTGAGTGAACAATGAAGTGACATCGATCTCGAACCAACCTCAAATTAATATGTAGAAATTCAGCAAAATACTTGAGCTGCGAGATAGGCAAATAAGCTTATGATAGAATCTAATTTAGAGGAGAATATAAACATATCATATAACGTCTACTTACAAAAATCATAAAACAAACAAAAGATAAGTTGATCAAAAATAAAAATAAAAAACTAAATGTTAAATAAAATACTATGATATGAACTAATAAATAATAGATAAGAAAATTAAAATACTACCCCTCGTCTCATTTTCATCAACAATTTAAATTTATTAAGTATAGAACCCCTTGATCATCTCTTATTCATTGTTTTTTTTTTTTTGTAAAACCGTGGTATATAGGGATGTTCGCAATTCGATTTATATTGGTTTTGAGGAAAAATATCATCCGATCCAAAGAAAAAAAAGAGCATACGGTTCGGCTCCGTTTGGATGGCTTCCTTAAAAAAAATATGATCTGATTCGACTAAATGTGGTTTGGATCAATTCGGTTAATTCGATTTTTACCGACACATCGTTACATGTTTATATTACATCAAAGAATCAAGATTACAAGCTAAATAGAACAAAATCTTAAACATGTATATACTTGTATATATATTCATTTAATAATTTCATAAAATATGTACAAAATAAATAAATTTCATCATCAACCAGTTCCAAACATCTTTTTTTATATGTTTGGAACTTAGAAATAGTAAAAAAAATTATGTCAAATCAAACAAGTAAGTATTATTAGGAAAAAAATCAATAATGCAAAAAAATAGAATAAATATATATTAAATTTTATATATGCGGTTTGGATTGGATTGATTCGGTTTAAGAAAAGAAATCCAAAATCCGATCCGATCCGATTGGTTTTCATAAAACATGATCAAAAAAATCCAATAGGCATCGGTTATCCATTTGAGTTGAAATTTTGTAACACTTCAGCTTTAATTGCAAAAATATTTGTCGTAGAAATAAATAATTTGAGTTGATTATTGTTTAAATTGTTTCTTTAATTGTTTTGAAATTCAAATTGTATCATACCAATATTAATTGCTTATTAATATATTTAAGGAGCGAATTTATTGGTAGAGGGAGAACACGTACAAAAAGTTGCCACAAGTAGATTTCTGTGCAAGTGAATGTTATGCGTAAGCAAATTTTGGAGGGAAACGATTAAGTCTGAAGCCAAGTGGGATAAATTTGATGGAGCAAATGTATGTGAGGTTGTCATTTGGAACTTTCCTCTTTGAGATTATTCTCAATTGTATATAGTATAGATTTTAACAATTGATACAACTTTTAATGGTAACATTAGAAAGAAACGTAATTTAATTTATGTTACATGATTCTAGAAACTGCAATAATTTAATATTTGATAGCTTATTTCCATCATATCTTTCTATCTTGTAATGTTATTATTATATTGGTTATTCTCACTCTTTTTCGCTTTGAATTAAATTAGATTAATTAATCATACAACTACCAACATGTGGTTGGTCGGAGAGGGACTTGTCTTAGTCAAAGTTGTTAAAACCCTAATTAAAAAAACTTGAAGAAGGACAACAACTTTGTCAGAGAGGGACTCGTCATCATCGCAATCACTGTTGTATGATTCATCTTTGTAATTGTTGTATTCATCATCTTCTTCATAAAAAATGAAAAGATCGTAAAAAATGAGAAGAGAAGGGAGCAGATAATGGAAGAGGTGGGAGTCATTATAACCTGAGATGAGAGACAACCAAATGAGTAGGGAGCAAAGGTGATCATCGAAGAACCTGAGAGGAAACAAATTAAGAGAATGAACAAAGATAGTAAAAATATAGAAGAGAAGGGAGCCTTAACTTTTTCTTGTTCTCAAGTTGGTGGCAGGTGGTGGCCTCATGTTGAGAGAGATGTAGAGAGGTAGAGAGACAGTGTGGACTTTGGTGGAGTAGGGTAGGGAAAGTGAAAAACAAGAATGAGAAGGAAAAAAGGGTTTAAATATATATATAGAGAGAATGGTGTTGTGAAGTCGGAGAGTAAATGTTCCACGGATTTTTAGGTGAATTTTAATGTTTGATTGATGTTGTGAATTTTAGTTTTTAGGTCAAATATTCAAATTGTAACATTTCAGCTTTAATTACAAAAATATTTGTCGTAGAAATAAATAATTTGAGTTGATTATGGTTTAAATTGTTTCTTTAATTGTTTTGAAATTCGAATTGTATCATATCAGTATTAATTGCTTATTAATATATTTAAGGAGCGAATTTATTGGTAGAGGGAGAAAACGTGTAAAAAGTTGCCACGGGTAGATTTCTGTGCAAGTGAATGTTATGCCGACACGTAAGCAAATTTTGGAGGGAAACCATTGTGCTTCAAGCCATTTACTAAAAGAACATTATCAATGGAGGGAAAATGGTGTTTATCAATTTTACTTATACCAATGATTTTCCCTTTCTGATTTCCTCCAAATGTGACCCAACCACCATCTTTGGGCTTAAGATTTTGGAACATAGACCTTTCTCCCGTCATGTGTCGTGAGCAGCCACTGTCCAAGTACCAAGACATCTGTTTTCTTCCTGTTGTTAAGCAAATCTGCAACAGGTATTATATTATCTTTAGGTACCCAAACTGACTTGGGTCCTTTCTTTTTAGTTGTCACTGGACGAGTATGCTTAGCATGTTTATTGTGTATGCATCTTGATGTAATATACATTTTACAAAAGGTGTTGGACGAGCTAGACTTAGCTTTGGTATATTTATTTGGAACTTTTGAAGCTCTATGTTGTTTAAGTGGTTTTGACTTTTGTGAGATGCGTCTTGCATCTCTTTGTCATAACCAAGACCAGATTTACCATAAGTAGACCTAGAATACCTTAAAATGAGACTAAGCTTATCTGAGCCACCTACAAGCTTTGACAGAGAATCATTTAGATATGTTATATCTTGCTTCAGTTTTGCAACTTCACAAGAGACATCAGGTTCACACACCACTTTGTCAGCTAGACTGACATTCACTGATTTTAGTAGGTCGTTTTCATTTTTGAGGTTTTGTTTCTCAGTGCAGACCCTATCATATTCTTTATTCAGTTTAGAAAACTTCTTTTTGAGACTCTCATATTCACGTGATAATATAGATGACTCATGCAATAATTCATCAAAAGTATTTTGAAGAGTGGACGAGTCAGAGTCCATTACCTCAGCATCAGTGTATTCACTTTCTGATGCAATGTCTGCCATGAGACGGATATTTGCTTCTTCTTATGCTTCATTTTCTTCATTTGAAAAAGATAGATCAAGATCCTCCCATGTAGCCATTAAGCCTTTTTTCTTTTTGTCCTTTAGCTCAGGGCAGTAAGCTTTGAAATGATCAGGTTTCTTGCATTCAAAGCACAAGGGTGGACCTTTTTCCTTGGAGTCTGACTTCTCCTTGGAAAACTTTTTGTGGAGTTGCTTCCTTTTGAAACCACCTTTCTTTCTCCACATATGTTGAATCTTCCTGGAGATAAAGGACAATTCATCCTCATCTGATCCTTCATCATTATCAGAAGATTCAGATTCATCTGATGACTCAGCAGCTTTGAGAACTTTTGATGAACTTGCTTTCTTTGCCTTTAGGGCAATAGATTTTACTTTTCTGAAGTTTTCTGCTTCATTAAGTTCAAGTTCATGAACCTTGAAAGATCCAAGAAGCTCTTCCAGAGAGTGTATTCAGGTTTTTGGCTTCCTGGAGGACAGTAACTTTGGGTCTCCATTGCTTGGATAGACTTTGAAGAATTTTTCTGACATGATCTCTATTTTCATCAACTTTTCCAAGAGATCTGAGACTGTTGGTGATGGTTTGGAATCTTCCAAACATTTGGTCTATTGTTTCATGTTCACCCATCTTGAACAGCTCATACTGATGAACCAGCATGCTGATCTTGGATTCTTTAACTTGTGAGGAACCCGCATGAGCTAGGGCAAGAGTATCCCATATTTCTTTAGCAGTATTGCAGCTGTGAACTTTGTCATGTTCAGATCTGGTTATAGCACACATGATATAGTACTTAGCCTTCAAATTCAGCTGATGTTGGTTTTTCTGCTCTTGAGTCCATTGGGCTCTAGGAACTGCGGCTCCAGCTTCATTTCTTGGTTCAGTGTAGCCGGTTTCAATCAGCTCCCAAATATCTACATTCTGTGCGTCTAATAAGGCCATCATTATCTTTTTCCGGTAGTCATAATCTGTTCCATCAAAGAGAGAGGGTCTGTTGATAGCTTGTCCTTGTACATCCATGGTTGTTGGATCGTACTCCCTCAGCACTTGTTAGATTCTCAACCCTTTCGAGGCTGAGCTCTGATACCAACTGAAGTCAAAACAGGTAAACAAAAGAAGGGAGGGTTGAATTGTGTTTGTTAATAATTTTCGAAAGCAACCTTTAAAACAAATTTTTCACTCAAGGAGATTAGAAAGCAGAAGCACTCATAAAGATAAAGATCCTTTTTAAAAGACTTTAACAAAAGTAATATCAAAACCCCACAGTTAGTGTAAGCAAATAAAACTGAAGAGTTTTGGGATAGAAGATTCATCCAAGAGATTTTATCCTGGTTCACTCTCTTCCAACCAAGAGCTACGTCCAGTCCCTTCGACTTGAAGGATTTATCCACTATTTCTGCAAATAGATTACAACCAAGTATTCAACACCTCTCCAGGCTTACAAGTATTGCTTTCTTACCAAGCCTCTTCAGGCTCCAACTCTAACAAATAGATATAATGTTTGATCTTCTTAACTCACTATGTGTGAGAATATGACAGTTTAAGATCAAATGAATATTTTCACAATGATCAAATTAAGAAATATGGACTCTTGCTTTCTAAAGAAATATAAGTATGAGTAAAAGTTGAGCTCGTAAAGTTGTGTAGTCAAGTGTTCTTTTTCAGTATCTCAGGTCTTCTATTTATAGTGACCTTCTTCTTCACTTGTATTTCTTCAACGGTTACTTTGAATAATCCTGTTTAGATATAGCATTTAATGCATGATATCCGTTGTGACTGAGAGCTTGATTGTGGCAATGCTGAATAATACTCTTGGTTATCGAGGTAGCATGAAATTGGAGGCTTACTGCTCTGAGTTTTGTAGCTTGAGAACTTGTTGTTCCTCCTTTGTGTATAATTCAGCTTTTTCAGTCATAAAGTTTGTCATCGTACTGATTGTTTTTCAGTAGCATATTGTACGATTCTGCTTTTTACATTTCTTGATGGTACTATGTTTCTTTTACAATAAGGTAAAACATTAAAGCAGATAAAACAAATGTGAAGAACAAATATTCTATTGAAATAAATATCAATCATTTGAAATAAATTCAAGAGATTCATATTGCATTTAATTCATTCTAAGATGGAGCTCGTCTAAAAAGAAACTCCGTCTACTTAGTTATATGAGAGACTAAGTCTGTTCAAAATTTTATTTTGCTCGTCTGATGACGTGACATATCATTTTGTCTATCAAGTCTTCGGACTTGCTATTCCTCAATGAGTTATAAAGATCTCCGTCTGGTGATGTGGCGGTTAGAGCACGTCTACTAGATTACTTTATTTTTCAGTTTGTTTACTTCTACTAATTACTTCCGTCTGCTTATGTGGCAACATGGAAGCGCTTATTTATCAAGTCTTTGGTCTTGTTGTACCTAAAAAGTTATTTAGGTATTCATCTAGCAAATATTTAGAGCTTCGTCTACTTAAGTAACTTTACCAAAGTTTTTGAGCAGCCCGTCTACAAGGGTGGACGCGTATTTTTCATTGAAAACTTATTCCAAGTTTATTTTACTTATATTAAAGTATTCCTGCATGACTGAAAGCACATGTTAGATCTCAACTAACACTTTGCAAGTAAATTTAATCCTTTTGTTAGCATCAAAACTTAGAGATTATTAAATCCAAAACCACTTTGGTTCCAATAATTTTTGTCGTGACCCATTTTGGTCCCTCACCGACACATGTTAACACAGATATACTGCTACACAGATAGATAGTTAAAAAAACAAATACACTGATACACTTATATGAACCATACCAGTAACACATGTCACAAAAGCTAGCTATGGTTGGGTGGCGAAGAAATTGGAACAAAAGCTAATTACCCAACCTGACCTTAGACGGAGGCAAGCCTTTGAGATCATGAAGGAGGACTTCATGGTTCATTTAAACAACAAGAAACTATCAAAGGCATTGAAAAAGGCATGACTGGCTATGGAGGGTTTAGAGAAGGGTCAATATGGTAGGCTGTGGGACTACATGAACGAGCTGTTGACGACCAATCTGGGATCAACTACCAAGATGGATGTCATGCCTCAACCACAGGCTCTGCCACTACTATTAATTTCATAGGATATATATCTATTTGGGGCATGCAAGGAAGGGTTTAAAAGGGGGGGTTGTAGGCCATTCATAGGCCTTGATGACTGTTTCCTTAAAGGATATTATGGTGGGCAGCTCCTCTCGGCAGTTGGACAAGACGCAAAAACCAATTCTATGTTATTGTGTATGTTGTTGTAGACTCTGAGACAAAAGATAATTGGAAATGATTTCTACAACTTCTGGAGAAGCTGACATTGGTGACCACATGACTTATAGGTGGAATTTCATCTCTGACCAATAGAAGGTAAACACTTATGCTTATTTATTTGTCAGTTGATATCTCTATTTATGTGACATGTTCTGTTGATGAATGTAGCTGGCTTGCTTCTATTTAATCTTTGAACCCATTATATGCAGGATAGGCTCGTTCCTTTTTCCATTAGTTAAGACTTGTGCAGGATTTGTGCTGTCTAAAATTAATGTTTTGTCCAATACTGATGATTATAGTAACTATAGAATGTCATTGTTTACAATGACTACTTCCATACTGCAAATAAGGATGGTCTTAAAGTAGGACTTGAAGCAAGTCATTATGCATGTTTGTTTCAACCTGCCCCTTCTAATGGATGCTAATTTTACATATGGTTCATATAGGTATGGTTCTGTTGTGACTTGTGACATGTGTTACTAGTTTGGTTCATATGGTTCTTATAAGTGTATCTGTGTATCTGTTTTTTAGCTGTGTTGACATGTGTCAGTGAGGGACCAAAATGAGTCACGACAAAAATGTCAGGGACTAAAATGACTCACTTAAAATTTATTAAGGACCAAAATGGCCATCTAATTTTAGTTTTTTTAAAAACAATTCCATGTTAGAAAATGCTAATAGTACACCTTGGCAATTAACGTGACACGTCACACACTTAACAGTGGTCAACGCGCTTTGACTGGCGGAGGGACTAAAATGTCTCTTGGAATGAAATTTAGCGGGTTAACTGAAGAGTTTTTATTTTTCAGGGACTAAAATGGGATCCACCAAAATTTTCAGGGACCAAAAAGGGTATTCACTCTTAAATTAATCAATATATGTCTTTTTTAATATTTTTCACCTTTTGTGTGCATGAATGATGTTGTGTTGTCAGGGATACTGTCAAGCATGTTGTGGATTATGAAGAATTGTGGTATACTCTATGTTTTTGCAACAATGCAGCCTATCCAGATTAAAAAATGTGGTTTTGTCAAAAGGGTAACAGTCAACAGACACGTTTTAACTATCTTTTCTAGGTAATCATACAATGTTTTTAAATTTGATGTTTTAACTATCTTTTCTAGTATTGATGCATAAAATTGTCCTTAATTGGTTTTTAAGGTATTGATAACACTCGAGTGTGATTGTTTGATATGGACTGTGAGATGGTATTCTTTTATTCAATGTATGTATAGGAAATTGTTTCTGTTTTACAGCAAACTGATCATATGAACCGAAGTTCAATGGAAAATCTTGAAGATGCTCACAAAATTTGTGCAAGATGAATCTTCAGGTTGTTTTTCCAGGGAAAAAGGAGTTTAGGAAAGGCCAAATACAAATCGAAGGAATTTTATCAAACCTATATATTTTTATTTTTATTTTTATATTAAGAAACCCACTTTTTTGTGTCAATAATGAAATCCTTTTCTTTAATTTTTTTTTTTGTTCAAATGAGAAATATGTAAAACTAACATTGGGTTGCAAAGGTTGACGGGATCATGGCTCCCCTTTTTTTAAAAAATTATGCTTTTACATGTATTTCTTTTACGAAGTAAAATAAAATCATTGTTGATTATTTTTCAAATACAAAAACATAACTTCAACAATGAGACCAATACTTTGAAAATGTTGAAGTCTGAGATTGATGATTCTTGGCTTTAGTTAGAGGCAATAAAGGTGAAGTTATTGAGTGAAATTGTAGTGAAAGTATGTTCAAATTCAAATTTAATGTTTAGCATTTATCATATGTTCTAATGGCTATTTTTTACTTACTCAAACTCAAATTTGTATAGTCTAGCAAAAATTAACAATGAGGGAGCTTATTGTGAATGAAAAATGGTCGGCCAATGATACTTTACCATTACTTCCTTTGCATGCCTAGCTTTATATATTTTTAAAAAAATGTTAATTTATGAATTTATAAATAATTAAAATAATTAATAATATTATATTGTTATTTAATATAATATACTATTTAATACTATACATAATACGAATATATAAGTTCTATAATGCTTTTAAATTATCAAAGTTTTTTTTTCTTTTTCTTGCTCAATGAATCAAATTCATATTCAATAACATATTATAAGTTTTTTATTGTTACAAAATGTAGCTCGTGTAATCACGGGCGGAACCAGAAAATTTAAAAGAGGGGGGCCAAAATATAATTTATACAACATGATGAAAAAACAATAAAAAGTTAACTAATATATAAAAATAAATTATATAATACAAATTTGATATATGATTAACAACTTAATATAATATAAATCACTCAAATAGATAATAGATTTATAGTCAACTTTGTTATATATCTAAAACCTTCACTTCTTCAATTGTGCATGGTTTTCACAGAGTAAAAAATATCTATTATCAATATAAGTGGTATATGTTTTAGGATTTAATTGATATGTACTGATAGTGTAAAGATTTTTTTACACTATCAACGAATCAAAAATTGACAAATAATTAAAAATCTTTGACTCTTATCCTAATCACCTTAAAAGTCATTAATACCATGATTTCATATTGGTTGAAAGTGTAAAAAACTTTACATTGACAATATATGAAAATTAAACTCTATGTTTTATCAATTTTTTTTTAATGTAAACAATTGTATCTATTCTACGATTCTAAAAAAAATGAAAATAGAATTGTTTGAAATTATACCTATTATAATTAAATTTAAGTCAATTATTTTTTTTATTATGAGAATATATATATATATATATATATATATATATATATATATATATATATATATATATAATGAGAATATGGAGGGAGGGGGGCCATGGCAACCATTGGTCCCCCCTTCCCTCCGACACTGCGTGCAATTAGTAAAAACACTAGTAATATTCTAATGCAACGTGGGATCGTTATAGCTTTTTAGTTTTTATTTTTGCTGTGCATCAGAGTAAGAAACCAGTTAATGTACCGACTGTGTTATTCCATTTTTTTTTTTTTTTTGATATATACTAGTTATTTTCCAACTGAAAAGATTTTGCGCGTTATTATTCTGATTGTCACATATGGGTAGATTGCAACCTAAAATTTAAATCAACCAATAAAACAGGATATTAAAGATAACTATATATCATTGCACCCGCGAAAAAAAAGGATACCTATGAAATCATAAATATTGGATGAAAAGTGAAAACCAATAACCATCCTATTACTATTCCCATTATCTATATAGAAGAAGCATTCATAGGGTTCTAAATATCATTCAACACCGCTCTATATTTTCTTCTCTCTGAATATGGCTTCCATTCTTGATATTTTATTGTTACTATCACTCCTCACAACCATCTTTGTCCCTGCCACCCCACAACCCTGCAATTCATTCAACTTTCCCAATCACGTTAACTATGCATCATGCAAGGATTTGTCGGTGCTTGATTCCTCTCTTCACTGGAACTACCACAGTTCATCAAACACAATTGATGTTGCATTCAAGAAGGCAAATACAAAAGATTCAAGTTGGGTTGCTTGGGCCATCAACCCAACCTCAAAGGGTATGTTGGGTTCACAAGCACTGGTGGCTGTTCGAAGATCAGATGGGACATTCAAGGCCTATACCTCACCGATTACAAGTTATGGAACCATGCTACAAGAGGGCAATCTTAGCTTTCCTGTTCATAGTGTTTCGGCCACATACACTAATGGCCACATGATCATCTTTGCTAGTTTGCAACTTCCGGCCAATACAACTTTGGTGAATCATGTCTGGCAAGAAGGTTTAGTTTCCGGTGATGGTACTCTAAAATCGCATTCTCTATCAGGACCTAATTTACAGTCTTTTGGGACGTTGGATTTTGCATCCGGCAAGATTTCAAAAATTGGTGCAAAAACGAACTCAAGAACCATCCTCAGAAATGTAAAATCTCTTATTCTCATGCCTTGCCATTTTTTTATTTTTCAATTTTATTAATATTACTATTTTTATTATGTTGCACTACAAAAAGAAGAGTTATTTTTGCGATCGCCAAATTCAGTCATTAAATATGGAAATTGGTCATGAAATCATTTTACAATTGAATTTTCATATTTAGCAACTGAATTTAGTAGTTGTTAAATATCTAGTCACTAAACCGTCTGGTGGTTATTAAATCTGTCGCTAAACCCTTTACTTATTGATATTTGATTAAGTGTGATCGCTAAATTCGATCAATAAAATGCTTTTTTTTATAGTGTTTTTTACATTTGATCCCTTCTATTCTATCGTGCTTTTCAATAATATTCTCGTGTGACATTTGTCTCTCTATTGCAACAATTACTAGTTTTAAAACTGTGAATTTTAGTATGCATTGTTAACACTTTTTCTTTTCAGGTGCATGGAATCTTGAATGCCGTGAGTTGGGGAATACTAATGCCTATCGGAGTAATATTGGCTCGCTATTTGAAGGTATTTGATGGTCTAGGACCTACCTGGTTTCACTTGCATCGAGCATGTCAATCTCTAGCATATCTTATTGGCGTTGCTGGCTTTGGTACTGGTGTGTATATGGGAAATCATTATGGGGTTCATCACGCTCCACATAGATGCATTGGAATCACTCTAATGTGTATGGCATCAGCACAAGTTTGTGTAGCTGTGTGTTTGAGGCCTAAAAAAGATCACAACCACAGAATGCTTTGGAATATTTTTCACTATATAGTTGGTTATGGAACTATTGTCCTCTCAATTTTGAACGTCTTCAAGGGTTTTGACATCCTCAACGCTCATAAGAACTGGAAAAATACATATGTTGGCATAATCATATCCTTGGCCGCAATTGCTGTGATGTTGGAGGTGATAACTTGGATATGGGTCAAGAAGGCCAAGAAGGAGCATGTTGACACCTGCCAACAGCAGCCATAGGCCATATGTTTTTTCACTTTTTGTTATTTCATTAAAAAGTAGTGTAATTTTGTAATTAACGATTTGTTTTGTTGTACTAGCAAGTGCTTTATGGTACTCTTGAATTCTTATTTTTAATTTTGATATCAGGTACTCTTGAATTTAATCAATATTGAAATATACTTCTTTTCTTATCAATGTTGTTCTACCTATTTAATTTTAAACCTTGTCTCTCTTTTTGTGAAGTTAATGTGATCGGTGACGGATCCAGAACCCTAAGTCAGTGAGGACAATCTATTTCCAAAAAATAATTTTCTCTTCAAATTTTGTCATTATATATTGTAGTTTAAAAAAAACAAAGTGGATATATTTAATTTCATGTATACCCGATCAATTTAGTGAAATAACACATTTATTACAAAATCCCCAAATTTAACATATCAAAATCCTAATCTATCAATATTTGCAATTAACCATTATCAAGAGAAAATTTCATAAAATTGACTTCACAAACATATTATTCATGATCCTAATTGCATAATCAATCAACAAATTTGTTAGTACCAAAACCCTAAATTTCAAGATTTTACAAACCCTAATGGAGGTCTCTAACAATGGAATGAGAAAGAGGGAGGGCTGGACCGGTGTGAGAGGCGGTTGGAGTGGAGGTCCCCTTCTGAACGGAAGTGCAAAGACAAGAACTCGCAAGAGAGAGGTGGAGGCACAGAGAGGGAGAGATGAGAGTCGGCAGATGGCCGGAGGTGACGGTGGTCACTCACTGCTCACTGGTTTACAGTCTCGGTCACTCTCTCATGTGTGTGTTGTGCTGCATAAGAAGAGGAAAGAATGAGGCAATGACATGGGTGCAATAATTTTAAAGATGGGAGACAGAGTAAAAACACATAAAGTATTATAATTTTTTTAAATAAGTTCAGTGGGTGCACCTGCACACCCTGAACCCAATATGGGTCCACCCTGAGTGTGATGCATGTTTAGCGTGAATGCCCTGTGGTGAAGGAGGCTTGGGGAATTCTTCTTTCGAAGTTTCAGTTTCCAAATCTTCAAGCTGTGAATTTCTTCTTGATGGATCGACTGGATTGAATGTTCCAGAACCTATCCTTCGTTGGCCAGAGTTGTAACTCGTAAATATTGGTCCTTGATCTTTGGTGTTGCTTTGGATTGGTTTTGGCGAGATAGAAATTAGGTAGTCTTTTATCAGAAAGCGAATTCTGATGGTTCTTTAGTGAACACTGTTGAAAGGGTTGTGGTTGATGATATTGATTATGCTCTGAGGGAAAATCGTTTAACTAGAATAAGGAGAGATTTAGCTTCGGGCGAGTCTCTTATTAAGTGGGTTCCTCCCAGTTTGGGAGATTTGAATTTCAACTGTGATGGTGCAGTGTCTGGTTCCAGTGGCTGTGCAAGTTGTGCGGGTGTGGTTAGAGACCATTGGGGGTGCTTTTCAAGTGGGCTACTCGTATAATTTGGGCTACTATTCTATCATGCAAGCGGAGCTGTGGAGTATTCTACATGGCCTTAATCTAGTCTTCAGTAGAGACTTCAGAAGATTGGTGATTGAATCTGATTCGCGTATGGCCATCCAGTTCATCAGGAGGGTGTTCCTATCTCTCATGCATGTTACGAGATAGTTTCAGAGATTAGAAAGGTTGCTATGGAGATGGAGAAGTGTTCTTGGAATCATATCTTCCGTGAGTGCAGTGGCTGATTTAGACACCGAGTCGGTGGGGACAATTTATTTTTAAATTTTTTAATAATAATTATTGCTCATTTTATGGTAATTTCCTCTTAAAAACATTTTCCATTGAAAATTGTTGCTCATTTGATGGTAATTTCCTCTTCAAAATTCTTTCCAATATATTAAAAAGATTTTAATTTCTATACACTTTCGGTGCAAATGATTTTAACAATGACATCTAATTATATATTGACAAATCAACATTATTGTTATTTCTCTTTCTTAGTTAATAAAATAAAAAAGACACATATTACACATGTTAAAATGTTAGTAAATATCAGTATAGAATTTTTTACACTGATAGTATATACTAATTTAATCTATTAAAAAACAAATTTAATGCATTTAATTTTATGTCAAACCCTTTAGTTTGGTGAAATAACACAATTATCACAAAATACTTAAATTTGGATGTATTAAAACCCTAACTATTGACATTTGCAATTAATCATCACCAACAGAAAGAAAGAAGGCCACATGGGTACAATTATTTCAAATATGGGGTGCAAAATAAAATACATAAGATATTACAAACAAATTTAAGAATGTGAGGGTAGAGCTGTCAAAATGGGTTGTGTACTGGCCGAAGAGTGAAACCCGGCCACCGAGCTCGGATACCCGGCCCAGTCCGGAAGTTAAAAGATAATAAGTTAAAGATCACCTAATTAAGGGATAAGATATTAAAGATCACATTATTAAGGGATAAGATATTGAAGATCACCTAATTAAGGGATAAGATATTGAAGATCGCCTAATTAAGGGATAAGATATTGGTATTATCCTTAATTAAATCCTGATATTATCTAAAATAACTTTATCCGGTTAAAAGAGATAATATCCCTTAAAATAAGGAATCACATCTCAAAAGAGATTCAAGAGATAGAAAGAGATAAATCAGATCTCTTTCAAATATGGGAATCCTATTATAAAAGGAGGAGAACCCATGATAGAAAGACACCTTTTCACTGAATCCCGGTAACTCTCCCTTAAGCGTACTAGAGGAACTAGCTCGTCCAAGAGACTATCAGACAGTCCTTGCTCGCTGGTATCCATCGGATACAAGATTAGGGGATCGAGATCACCACACCACCAAGGGTTGAACCTAGAACTACGTCTGGCTTTGATTCCCATTGGGATACCTAGGACCGGAATATCAGATTTTGTCAAGCAAAAGTCTAAAACAACCCCCATTGTCCACTCTTGGTATGACGTTCTACGGCGAGATTCCGGCAAGTCGGATCTCGGTAGGAACAGGTTGGAACCCATGAGTCAACCCGACGCAGTCCGACTCACTGGTGGGTTGGGTTAGACAATATCTGGCTCGTTTTGACCCCGAGTCCTTTTGACCCGGCTCATCTAACACGCGGGTTGGGTGGGTTCAACCCGTGGTGAGCCGGGTTGGCTCGCGGGATGCAATATTTTTTATTTTATTTTTTTTATCAAAACTCAATCATACATGTCACTATCCAAGACCAATGTAATAATATATAAGTATAGTCCTTGGACAATCAAATCAATCCATGGGACAATTTGAAAAAGGATCACACATGTCATCTTCTACGCACTATCGTAATGGCATCTTGGTAGACAAATAGAATAGTCATTAGATAATCTATAGGCGATAGACTGTAGTTTTATGATTATTTACAAGATCATGTTTTGAATCTTGTTAAATAATCTAAACAAACCTCATTTAAGGTGTTGGTGTTTTAATTATTATTTTTAAAATTTTCTGAGTTTTATTTTTTTAAATGATGTTTTATTTTTTAAAAATAAAAATGAGCCAACCTGTATAACCCATCAACCCGTGGTGGGTCGAGCCGGATTGGCTACTTTTTGACTCACCAAAAAGTGATATGGGTTGGGTTGACCCACTTTTTGCCCAACCTGTGGTGGGCCAACCCGAGTGAGTCAGGCTGGCCCGTTTTAACAGCTCTATGGGGTGCAATTGCCAACACTAGGAGCAACGTGCGTCTGCCCCTAGTTGAGTGAACAATGAAGTGACATCGATCTCGAACCAACCTCAAATTAATATGTAGAAATTCAGCAAAATACTTGAGCTGCGAGATAGGCAAATAAGCTTATGATAGAATCTAATTTAGAGGAGAATATAAACATATCATATAACGTCTACTTACAAAAATCATAAAACAAACAAAAGATAAGTTGATCAAAAATAAAAATAAAAAACTAAATGTTAAATAAAATACTATGATATGAACTAATAAATAATAGATAAGAAAATTAAAATACTACCCCTCGTCTCATTTTCATCAACAATTTAAATTTATTAAGTATAGAACCCCTTGATCATCTCTTATTCATTGTTTTTTTTTTTTGTAAAACAGTGGTATATAGGGATGTTCGCAATTCGATTTAGATTGGTTTTGAGGAAAAATATCATCTGATCCAAAGAAAAAAAAGAGCATACGGTTCGGCTCCGTTTGGATGGCTTCCTTAAAAAAAATATGATCTGATTCGACTAAATGTGGTTTGGATCAATTCGGTTAATTCGATTTTTACCGACACATCGTTACATGTTTATATTACATCAAAGAATCAAGATTACAAGCTAAATAGAACAAAATCTTAAACATGTATATACTTGTATATATATTCATTTAATAATTTCATAAAATATGTACAAAATAAATAAATTTCATCATCAACCAGTTCCAAACATCTTTTTTTTATGTTTGGAACTTAGAAATAGTAAAAAAAATTATGTCAAATCAAACAAGTAAGTATTATTAGGAAAAAAATCAATAATGCAAAAAAATAGAATAAATATATATTAAATTTTATATATGCGGTTTGGATTGGATTGATTCGGTTTAAGAAAAGAAATCCAAAATCCGATCCGATCCGATTGGTTTTCATAAAACATGATCAAAAAAATCCAATAGGCATCGGTTATCCATTTGAGTTGAAATTTTGTAACACTTCAGCTTTAATTGCAAAAATATTTGTCGTAGAAATAAATAATTTGAGTTGATTATTGTTTAAATTGTTTCTTTAATTGTTTTGAAATTGAAATTGTATCATACCAATATTAATTGCTTATTAATATATTTAAGGAGCGAATTTATTACTAGAGGGAGAACACGTACAAAAAGTTGCCACAAGTAGATTTCTGTGCAAGTGAATGTTATGCCAACAGGTAAGCAAATTTTGGAGGGAAACGATTGTATGAAGCCAAGTGGGATAAATTTGATGGAGCAAATGTATGTGAGGTTGTCATTTGGAACTTTCCTCTTTGAGATTATTCTCAATTGTATATGGTATAGATTTTAACAATTGATACAACTTTTAATGGTAACATTAGAAAGAAACGTAATTTAATTTATGTTACATGATTCTAGAAATTACAATAATTTAATATTTGATAGCTTACTTCCATCAAATCTTTCTACCGTGTAATGTATATTGGTTATTCTCACTCTTTTTCTCTTTGAATTAAATTAGATTAAGTAATCATACAACTACCAACATGTGGTTGGTCGGAGAGGGACTTGTCTTAGTCAAAGTTGTTAAAACCCGAATTAAAAAAACTTGAAGAAGGACAACAACTTTGTCGGAGAGGGACTCGTCATCATCGCTATCATTGTTGTATGATTCATCTTTGTAATTGTTGTATTCATCATCTTCTTCATAAAAAATGAAAAGATCGTAAAAAATGAGAAGAGAAGGGAGCAGATAATGGAAGAGGTGGGAGTCATTATAACCTTAGATGAGAGACAACCAAATGAGTAGGGAGCAAAGGTGATCTTCGAAGAACCTGAGAGGAAACAAATTAAGAGAATGAACAAAGATAATGAAAATATAGAAGAGAAGGGAGCCTTAACTTTTTCTTGTTCTCAAATTGGTGGCAGGTGGTGGCTCCCGTTGAGAGAGATGTAGAGAGGTAGAGAGAGACAGTGTGGACTTCAGTGGAGTAGGGTAGGGAAAGTGAAAAACAAGAATGGGAAGGAAAAAAGGGTTTAAATATATATAGATAGATAGAATGGTGTTGTGAAGCCGGAGAGTAAATGTTCCACGGATTTTTAGATGAATTTTAATGTTTGATCGATGTTGTGAATTTTAATTTTTAGGTCAGATATTCAAATTGTAACATTTCAGCTTTAATTGCAAAAATATTTGTCGTAGAAATAAATAATTTGAGTTGATTATGGTTTAAATTGTTTCTTTAATTGTTTTGAAATTCAAATTGTATCATATCAATATTAATTGCTTATTAATATATTCAAGGAGCGAATTTATTGGTAGAGGGAGAAAACGTGTAAAAAGTTGCCACGGGTAGATTTCTGTGCAAGTGAATGTTATGCCGACACGTAAGCAAAATTTGGAGAGAAACGATTGTATGAAGCCAAGCGGGATAAATTTGATGGAGCAAATGTATGTGAGGTTGCCATTTGGAACTTTCCTCTTTGAGATTATTCTCAATTGTATATAGTATAGATATGGGTAAAATAAGTTGCGTTTAAATATTTGTTTCTTCAATCAGTACTTACATAAAATTTTATCAATGCACCAAGTATCTTATATCAACAATACATTAAATTAGTAAACCAAAAAAAAATACAATAAATTTAAATGTTACGCATTTCACTCCGAAAAGCTATCCAAAAAAGCGGAGGTCCGCAAATAATGTGACATAGTTACTAAACCAAAAAAGCGGAGGTCCGCAAATAATGTCATGCTTGGTTGACGGTTTAAAGCTAGTGCATATCAATTAAACTTATGCAAATTAAGATTTTCTACAATGTCCGAAGTTAACATAGGGAAACACAAGAAGGGGTTGAATTGTGCTTCTTAACAGTTTTTCGAAAAACCTTTTCTCAAACCTTTTACAAGCAAAACAATAAAACCAACAAACCAACTAGAAAAACCTTTTTAAAGAGTTAACAAACTCAGATCCAAAATCCCACAGTTAGTATAACCAAAAGCTATAAAGGATAGGGATTAGAGGATTCACACAAGAGATTTATCCTGGTTCACTCTCGTCCAATCAAGAGCTACGTCCAGTCCCTTCTACCTGAAGGTTTTCTCTACTATTCTTCAAATAGATTACAAGTATTCAACACCTTTTCAGGCTACAAGTATTCTTTCTCTACCAAGCCTCTTCAGGCTCTAACTCTAACAAAGAGATTTAAGATTTTGATCTATGAACTCACTATGTGTGAGAATATGAAAGTTTAAGATCAGGAAGAATACAACTAAAAATATTCAAAAGAAATTTTATCAGAGATTTGGCACTTTGAAAATTTTCACAGCATCAAGTTGTTTCTTCTCTTGGATTTGTCTACTATATATAGACATCTTCATCTTTTCTTCAACGGTCTTGAGTAAATATCCGTTTAGAGATAGCATTAAATGATAGGATCCGTTGAGACCGATAACTTGATATGCTTCATGGAGAAGTGCTCTTGTTTATCAGAGGAGTGCTCAAAGTAGGGATGTCACTTCCCTGTTGTACCGAAGGTTGCTTTCTGACTTTCCTTCTTTGTACTTGGTTTGAACTTTACAGCAATGTAGTTGACAGAGTACAAAGGTTTATGTTCTCGATAGTACTATGTTTCTATACTCAAGAAACAAAGGGTTTAACAGATGAAGCAGCAATGGAAAGAGACATATATTCTCTTGAATTAAATAAACAATCATTTGAAATAAATATGTTTAAGCTTATACGGTTCACTTTTAGTAGCTAGTAGACGCGCAGGTCTTTGGACGTGCATAAATTAACTAATCAGTAAGACGGGCTCGTCTATTGATACTGCATCTATATACTCTTGTCTGCTTCCAGGTCTTTGGACTCGCTATACTCAATAGCTCGTCTACTGACGTGGTATTTAGTGAGACTACTCGTCTATTATCAAGTCTTTGGACTTGGTGTTTTTCTGAGAGATACTTATTGGCTCGTATACTCATCTTTTCTTAGACTTAGATACTCATCTATTGAATATTACCTTAGCCAATATTTTAAGACCTCGTCTAGCGATAACTTAACGGACTCAAAAAATTTACCAAAAATAGGAGGCTCGTCTAGAGGATCAAGTATAGAATCCGATATGATTCCATAATAAAGCGAAGAAACTTTTCTATGTTTCCCTGACTAGTATCAAATAGTCCTGCAATCTAGAACAAACAAGTTAGATCTTTGACAATACTTTGCCATACAAATTTAACCTTTTTGTTAACATCAAAACCTAAGAGATAATTTAAACCAAAACCATTTTGGTTCTAATAATCTCCCCCTTTTTGATGATAACAAAAACTAATTAAATTTAAGTGAGCAAAGTCTAAGAGAGCTACAGAGCTCCCCCTAAGACAAAGCATTCAAACTTAAAATATTTTAAAACAGATAAGTAGTAGCATATATCATATATGTATCTTATCAGATCAACATGCATAAACTCAGTCATATTCAAGATATAGTATCAGAGCTTTAAAACAGATAAGCTACTAAGATATAAAGACGGATCAGTCATATCAAAAGCAGCAAACATAGTATTAAAGCATATAAAATAGAAGTATGCAATAAAACAATTTAAGAATATGCATATGCAGACAAATACTTATAGCTCAAAAACTGACTGTACTGACTTTTATATATCTGACAAAAATTTAATTCTTATCCTTTCTCCCCATTTTTTGTCATCAAACAAAAAGGAAACAGGAGTGGACCATCATTATGAGTTAAAGTTAAGAGAAAACTAAGAAGAGGGTGGAGGGGGTTGAGGAGGGTCTTGATTTGGAGGAGGTGGAGGAGGTTGAACAACAAGACTATGACTCTGTTGAAAACTTGTGAGGAGACCTAGCATCTGATTGATGAGTGCATGAGTTGGAGCTAAGGATTCTTCAACTTGTTCCTTTACTTGCTCCTTTACCTCTGCTTTCACTTTCTCCTCTACTATTCTGCCTATCATTTCCTCTAAATTTGGTGGCAGTGAAGGTCTTGAGCTTTCAGTAGAATCATGCAGATATTGTTGACCTTGCAGAGTACTCAATGCTTGAGAATGTTGAGGCTGGTCATGTGGATGCACAACAGCCAACCGCCAGTCTGGAAAGCTTCAGTGTTCATATTGGGACCTTCAACTATAATCTCCTCAATTCTCTCAGAAGACTCTTCAGAAGCTTATGGAGTTGGAGCAGGGGTAGGCAAGGGGGTAGGTAAATTTGGAGCCCAATGTACAAGGTCTTCTTCATAGACAAGACTGATTAGAGGAATACCAATGGTATCCTCATGAATATAATACCTGACATTGGAGAAGCCAAATTTTCCTTTAGCAGTGGGAGTGGCCCTCTTGTCATCTTTACTCAATATAGAGGAGGATGCTACTGCATATCTTCATGTGACAAGCCCAGAACCCTCGGGCATCAAATTTGGTTCTCTTGTCCTCTTTTCATTCTCCTCAGGCAAGAACTGCAACATTTCTTTAGCAATCATTGGGTCATCAATGTGTTCAAGCAGACAGGAGCTATTAGCAGGCATCTTATATTTGTTTCTCATGTACTTGGCATCCTTGTTAGGGTTCAGATCAATCATATGAAGCCTAGGACAGATCATGGGAGGTCCCACTCCAATTCTGGTTTCTTTGGAATAATGGAATAGCCAGGTGGGTGGAACAAAATTGGCAACCCTGACATACCTTGACAGTTCAATCTCAGCCTTCAAGTGAGCATACATGATGTGATCCACAACATCGGTAGCTCTGTCATACTCCCTTGGATGCACAAAATTTTTCCATTTGGTATTTCTGTCCATAATGAACTTCTCTCTGCCAAATGTCCTTAATCTTCTACATTCGATGTATTTAGATGCAACTTTGAGTGGATTTGTCCACTAGACAGGAATGATATGTCTGTCTACACCATCAGTGTGTGGTTTGAAGGGTGAGAATTTAATGAGGTTTGGGTAGATTTTTCTGGGTGGAAATTTCTGAAGTGGAAGGTGAGTGAGGGCATGTCCAATTTCAATGTATAAGATAGATGGAAGTGGACCAGTTGTTTCATATGGTATGGGTGCATGACATGGAGTGTATGTTGGTTCAGGCTCATATTCATATTCGGGTAAGGGGTAGAAGGGTTTGGTTGATTCTGGTTCGGGTTGGTGAGTGTGGTACAGTATTCTCCAATCCCTTTTGACTTTGGCCCAGCTCTCAGCTTTGCCATCATACAGGGTTAAAGGGTCTGTGTAGGGGAAAATGACTTTCGGAATTTTAGGAAAAGCGGACACGTGGTTGATCCCTACATAATCTGGTTGATTAAACCAGGGATCATCTACAGGTATGATTGGTTGAAAATATAGTCTTGTTGGTAAGGTTTGGACAGGTGAGGTTATTGGTGGTGATGTGGTTTGTGGTTCAGTTTCAGGTTGTGATGGCAGTGTAGGTATATACACATCAGTGTGAGGTGGTGAAAGTGATGGTGGTAGTACGAGTGTGCAAGTGTCTTGTCATTCCTATTTTTCTCAAAACTCTCAACCAGAGCATCTATTGCTAATTAAACAGGATCATTAGCAGGGATGCTTACCTTAGGAGCCACAATAGACTTGGCCTTCCTTGAGGGTTGTCTTCTTATCTGAGTAGAGGCAGCAGCAACAGAAGTAAGCTTCTGCTTCTTCAAGATATCACCAATAGGGACAGTGTCCTCATCATCCTCATCTTCATCCTCATTGTGAGACGGGATTAGATTCCTTGTTCTCTTCTGAGTTGGGGCAGGTTGAGGTGCTTTAGCAACTTGTTCCGTAATCACAATCCTAGCATCAGGTTTCCTTGCTCTGGTTGCCTTCCTTCCAACTATTTTTCTTCTCATCCCTAGAGTCTCAGCATTGTTGAGCTCTATTTGTTCTTCCTTAATCTTCATCCTCTCCTTTTCTTTAGCAAAAGCTACTTGAGCAACAATGATCAGTTTCATGTTGGTGAGATTTACCTGCCAAAAACCATGGCAGATATTCCCTTCTCCCTAAGAATCAGTGCTTGTTCTTCAGGGGATTTAGCCTCCAGGTAGGCATAAATTTGTTGAGCCTTGAAAACCTTGGACAACAAATGACAAAAAGGAATTGAATTTCCCTTCTCCTTGTTAGAAATATACTCCTTGAATCTCCCAATGAGGATGCGTGGAAGATTAACCTTTGTCTTAGTCATTAGATTGCAGAGACAGAACTTGTGCTAGGCAGAGAGGTTGTCTTTTGATCCGGCCTTGTGAAGAACTGTCTTGTTCAACATCTGATGGAGGATTCTCACCTCATATTTCATCTCCACAGCCTTCCACTAGTGATTTCTAACAGTGTCAGACCTCATCAGCAGAGAAGCAATGACCTATGGTCCTCCTAGGTCTTGCTCGCAAGTGTCTGAGATGATCAACCCTTCTTGGGAACAGTTGATAGCTTCTGAGATGGTTTTCTCAGACACCACCACTCTCCTACCAAGAACGTTAGCAAACACCTCAGTGCCTGTTACCTGAGGGTTTCTCCAGAAAGCCCTAATAAGGTCACGGTAGACGGAGACCTTCTCCAAGAAAATACCATCCTAGCCAGCAGCATTGATGTATTTGCTTACATCAACATTATATTCTTTTAAAATCCCAAACTCAAAATGGTACTCGATACCAATGTTCAGTTTTGTAACATCATAAGTTGAAACAGCAGAAGAAGAAGCCATTGTTGAAGATTGAGAGGTAGGGTTTGGAGACAGGGGAAACAGAGAGCTCAAAGGTTCAAAGAGAAGAGATTGTGAAAGATTTTTCAGAGGGAAATGATATTACTTAAAAAGGTTTCGAATGTGAAGAGTTTTCCCAAATAAAATAATTAAAAAAGAAAATAAAAGAAAACGTGTGAAGAGACATGTAATGAGTGCTAATGCGGCGCAGGTTTTTTGAAACTGTAAAAAGGCTATTGATGGGATTGATGGAAATAACTGACTCAGCAAGATAATATAATTGAATATGTCTTGGACATAAATTAATACAAATTTAATTATAGATAGCATAGACGAGTCAGATAAGAGCATGCAGACAGTCAATGGACGCGATGCCTAATGGACACACATTTAACATACATTAGACGCACTTTGAGCAATAGACGCGCATGCAGTAGACGCGATAAACAATAGACGCGCAATCAATCCACACAAGTCATGTTGGGATGCTTTCTAATAAAGATGAATCTGTCCTCAGCAAGAGGTTTAGTAAAGATATATGCCCATTGATGGTCAGTATTTACAAATTGTATATCAATAACACATTTTTGCACATAATCTCTAATAAAATGATGTTTAATCTCTATATGCTTAGCTCTGGAATGCAATATTGGATTCTTAGATAGATTTATTGTAGTAGTATTATCATACATAAGTAGAATACTACTTACAAATACACTGTAGTCTTCCAATTGATGTTTGATCCATAGAAGTTGTGAGCAGCAACTAGCAGCCGAAATATACTCAACTTCAGCAGTTGATAATGCAATAGTATTTTGTCTTTTTCTTGACCATGAAACTAGATTAGCTCCAATGAAGTGGCATCCTCCAGTGGTACTTTTTCTTTTAATTCTATCTCCAGCATAGTCAGCATCACAAAAACCAACTAATCTGTAATCATAATTTTTCTTAAAGCACAAACCCAGATTAGTAGTACCTTTTAAATATATAAATATTCTTTTAATTGCTAATAAGTGAGATTCTCTAGGATCATATTGAAATCGAGTACTTAAGCACGCACTGAACATAATATCAGGTCTAGACACAGTAAGATACAAAAGAGATCCTATCATACCTCTATATACCTTTTGGTCTACCTTTTTATCTTTATCATCTTTGTTCAGTATGGACATGGGATGCATAAGAGTGTTCATTGGTTTGAAATCATCCATCTTGAATTTCTTTAGAAGTTCCTTTGTGTACTTAGTTTGATGGATGTGCACCTCGTCCACTGTTTGTTTAACTTGAAGTCCAAGGAAGAACTTGAGTTCTCCCATCATACTCATTTCAAACTCTTTCTGCATAAGCTTAGAGAATTCTTTGCATAGAGATTCATTAGTAGCACCAAAGATTATGTCTTCAACATATATTTGAACAATAATAAAACTAGATTTATTGGATTTTCTAAACAAGGTTGTATCAACCTTTCCTCTACTGAATCCATTGTCCATTAAGAATGAACCTAACCTTTCATACCAAGCTCTAGGAGTTTGTTTAAGGCCATATAAAGCCTTCTTTAGCTTATATACATGTTCATGTGGGGTTTTACTTTCAAAATCCGGAGGTTGCATAACATACACTTCCTCATTGATAAAACCATTTAGAAATGTACTTTTTTACATCCATTTGATATAGCATGATATTATGATGAGTAGAAAATGATAATAAGATGCGAATTGCTTCTAATCTAGCAAATGGTGCAAAAGTTTCAGTGCAATCTATACCTTTTTCCTGTGAGTAACCTTGTGCAACAAGTCTTGCTTTTTTTCTTATCACCTTACCATTTTCATCAAGCTTATTTATGTAAACTCATTTGGTTCCAATAACTGATTTTTATTTTGGCAAAGGCACAAGAGTCCACACTTCACTTCTTTCAAACTGGTTTAGTTATTCCTGCATAGCTAGAATCTTGCCCTCGTCCAGTAGAGCCTCGTCTACTGTCTTTAGTTCTAACTCGGACTAATGCAGAATTATCTTGCTCTCTGAATGTAGATCTGGTTCTTAGCCTATCATTAGGATTCCCAATGATTTGATCTTGTGGATGATAATTCTTGAAGTACCAAGATCTCTGAACATTTTCCTGTTGAGAAGTTGAAGTTTCTGACTCATGTTGTTGAGGGTCGTCCACTTGATCATCAGATTTGATATTTGCTTCAATTTCAGAATCTTTGAGATTCAAATCTGTAGTAGCTCTATCAAGCTCTGATAATTTCTTATCATGCTGCTTATCATCAAATTTAACATGTATACATTCTTCTACTATTAAGGTTCTAGAATTGTAAACTCTAAACCTTTTTTATGATTCAGAATACCCTAACAGAATTCCATTATCTACTTTAGCATCAAACTTACCAAGTTGATCTTTAGTATTTAATATATATCATTTACAACCAATAGGATGAAAGTAAGATATGTTGGGTTTTCGACCTTTCCACAATTCATAAGGAGTCTTATTCAAGATTGGTCTAATGTGTATTATGTTCTGAATGTAGCAGGCAGTATTAACAGCTTCAGTCCATAAGTGTCTAGGGATAGAGTTGTCATTAAGCATCGTTGTAGCCATCTCTTGAAGAGATCTGTTCTTTCTCTCTACCACACCATTTTCTTTGTGGTGTTCTAGGTATTGAGAAGTTGTGAAGTATACCACTTTCTTCACAGAACTTTTGGAATAGCTCATTTTCAAAATCTACCCCATGGCCACTTCTAATTGAAGTGATACACATGCCTTTTTCATTCTGTACACGTTTGAAAAATACAGAGAAGACCCTGAATGACTCATCCTTGTGAGCTAGGAACATAACCCATGCCCATCTAGTGTAGTCGTCTACTATGACTAGACCATATTTCTTCTCACTGACAGAGGCAATCCTTGTTGGTCCAAACAGATCAAGGTCAGCAGCTTTAGTGGTCTGTTAGTACTAACAATATTCTTAGATTCAAAGGAACCTTTGACTTGTTTTCCCTTTTGACATGCATCACAGAGAGCATCAGATTTGAACTTAAGGTTTGGTAATCCTCTCACGAGGTTATGCTTATTTAGCTTTGAAATTAATTTCAAGCTTACATGACCTACTCTTTTGTGCCAAATCCATCGCTCATCTTCAATGGACACTAGACATGAGACACTTTGATTTGTGAGGTCCTCCAAGTCAATCTTATACATATTGTTTTACCTCTTGGCAGTGAATAAGAATGATCCATTAGTCTTCTTGACATTACACATATTCTTGTCAAAAGAAACAGCAAACCCATTATCACTTAATTGACTTATGATTAGCAGATTGTGTTTTAAACCATTAACTAAAAGAACATTATCAATGGAGGGAAAAATATGTTTACCAATTTTACCTAGTCCAATGATCTTTCCTTTCTAATTACTTCCAAAGGTAACCCAGTCCCCATCTTTATGTTTAAGGTCTTTGAACATACACCTTTCTTCTATCAAGTGACGTGAGCAACCACTGTCCAAGTACCAAGATGTGTGTTTCTTTCCTGTTGTTAAGCAAATCTGCAATAGGTATAATCTTATCTTTAGGTACCCAGATTGACTTGGGTCCTTTCTTGTTAGTAGTCACTGGACGATCATGTTTGACATGTTTGTGATGTATGCATCTAGATGTTATATAACCATATTTCCCACATACTTTACAGTAAGTGTTGGACGAGCTTGGTTTAGTCTTAACATGTTGTGTTTGAGCTTTTAAAGCTCTATCATGCGTAAGTGGTTTTGACTTTTTATGAGATGCTTCATGCTTCTCTTTGTCATAACCAATGCCAGACTTATCATGAGGTGACCTAGAGTACCTTAAAATTAAACTCAGTTTATCTGAGCCACCTACAAATTTAGACAGAGTGTCTGTCAGGTATGTCACATCTTGTTTCTGTTTTTCAACTTCACAAGAAACATTGGGCTCACACTTGAGTTTGTCAGTTAGACTAACATTCTCTGATTTAATTTTATTATTTTCATTTATAAGACTTAGTTTTTCCATGCAAAGCCTATCAAATTCTTTAGATAGTTTAGAAAATTTCTTTTTGAGACTTCTATATTCATGAGATAGAATTGATTAGTTGTGTAATAATTCATCAAATGCATCTTGAAGGATGGATGGGTCAGAATCCATTACCTCAGCATCAGTGTATTCACTCTCTGATGTGTCATCCATGAGGCAGATATTTGCCTCTTCCTCAGCTTCATCTTCTTCATCATATGAACACAGATCCAGATCCTCCCAAGTAGCCATCAAACCCTTCTTCTTTTTGAAGAACTTCTTTTTGTCCTTCAGATCTGGGCAGTCAGCTTTGAAGTGACCAGGCTTCTTGCATTCGAAGCACAGAGGTGGACCTTCTCCACATATGTTGAATATTTCTGGAGATGAAAGACAGTTCATCCTCATCGGATCCTTCATCACTGTCAGAAGGGTCTGCTTCATCTGAGGATTCCTCAGCTTTAAGAACTTTGGATGAGCTAGCCTTCTTAGCCTTTAGGGCAACAGACTTTCCTTTTCTGAAACTTTCTTCTTTATTGAGCTCAAGCTCATGAATTTTCAGAGATCCAAGAAGCTCTTCCAAAGTGAGGGTATTGAGGTTCTTTGCTTTCTGAATAGCAGTGACCTTAGGTCTCCACTGTTTATGCAAACTCCTCAAAACTTTCTGACATGATCTCTATTCTAATAGGTCTTTCCAAGAGATCTAAGACTGTTGGTGATAGTTTGGAATCTACAAAACATTTGATCTATGGTTTCATGTTTAGTCATTTTGAATAATTCATACTGGTAAACCCACATGCTTATCTTTGACTCCTTGACTTGGGATGACCCTTCATGAGCTAGGGCAAGAGTATCCCATATTTCCTTAACAGTGTTACAGCCATGGACTTTATCATGCTCAGATCTGGTGATAGCACACATCAAATAGTGCTTAGCTTTCAGATTGAGTTGATGTTGAGTTTTCTGCTCTGGAGCCCATTGAGGTCTAGGAATAGCAGCTCCAGCATCACCTCTTGGCTCGGCAGCTAGCGTTTCAATCAGCTCCCAGATGTCCATATTTTGTGCATCAAGAAAAGCCATCATTCTCTTTTTCCAGTAGTCATAATCACTACCATCAAAGAGAGGAGGTCTGTTGATTGTTTGTCCTTCTGTATCCATGCTTGTTGGATCGTACTCCTCAAAGCACTTGTTAGATGCTCAACCCTTTCGAGGCTGAGCTCTGATACCAACTGAAGTTGACACAGGGAAACACAAGAAGGGGGGTTGAATTGTGTTTCTTAACCGTTTTTCGGAAAAGCCTTTTCTCAAACCTTTTACAAGAAAACAATAAAACCAACACACGAACTAGAAAACCCTTTTTAAAGAGTTAACAAACTTAGATCCAAAATCCCAGTTAGTATAACCAAAAGCTATAAAGGATATGGATTAGAGGATTCACACAAGATATTTATCCTGGTTCACTCTTTTCCAACCAAGAGCTACGTTCAGTCCCTTCTACCTGAAGGTTTTCTCCATTATTCTCCAAATAGATTACAAGTATTCTTTCTCTAACAAGCCTCTTCAGGCTCTAACACTAACATAGATTTAAGATTTTGATCTATGAACTCACTATGTGTGAGAATATGAAAGTTTAAGATCAGGAAGAATACAACTAAAAATATTCAAAAGAAATTTTATCAGAGATTTGGCACTTTGAAAATTTTCGCAGCATCAAGTTGTTTCTTCTCTTGAATTTGTCTACTATATATAGATATCTTCATCTTTTCTTCAACGTCTTGAGTAAATATCCGTTTAGAGATAACATTAAATGCTAGGATCTGTTGAGACTGATAACTTGATATGCTTCATGGAGAAGTGCTCTTGTTTATCAGAGGAATGCTCAAAGTAGAGTTGTCACTTCCCTGTTGTACCGAAGGTTGCTTTTTGACTTTCCTTCTTTGTACTTGGTTTGAACTTTACAGCAATGTAGTTGATAGAGTATAAAGGTTTATGTTCTCAATGGTACTATGTTTCTATTCTCAAGAAATAATGAGTTTAACAGATGAAGCAGCAATGGAAAGAGACATATATTCTCTTAAATTAAATAAACAATCATTTGAAATAAATATGTTTAAGCTTAGACGGGTTCACTTTTAATAGCTAGTAGACGCGCAGGTCTTTGGACGTGCATAAATTAACTTATCAGTAAGACGGGCTCATCTACTGATACTGCATCTATAGACTCTTGTCTACTTCCAGGTCTTTGGACTCGCTATACTCAATAGCTCGTCTACTGATGTGGTGTTTAGTTAGACTATTTGTCTATTATCAAGTCTTTGGACTTGGTGTTTTTCTTAGAGATAGTTATTGGCTCGTCTACTCATCTTTTCTTAGACTTAGATACTCATCTATTGAATATTACCTTAGCCAATATTTTAAGAGCTCGTCTAGCGATAACTTAACAGACTCAAAAATTTTACCAAAAATAGAAGACTCGTCTAGACGATCAAGTATAAAATCCGATATGATTCCATAATAAAGCGAAGAAGCTTTTTCTAAGTTTCCCTGACTAGTACCAAACAGTCCTGAAATCTAGAACAAACAAGTTAGATCTTTGACAATACTTTACCATACAAATTTAACCTTTTTGTTAACATCAAAACCTAAGAGAAAATGTAAACCAAAACCACTTTGGTTCTAACAATGTCAACAAATCATAAATTGACACATCATTAAAAATGTTTGACTTTTATCATAACTATATAAAAAGTCACATATAAGATGATTTGTAATTTGTTGACAATGTCAAAAACTTTACACCAGCAATATATCAAAATTAAGCTCATTTTCAATTACAATCACTTTAAAAATGAAATACTCTATATTACTCCCTTCGGTCCTTAATATAAGAAACAAATGGGTACTATTTTTTGGTCCAAAATATAAGAACCATGCATTAATTTTCATACATATTCAATGCTAATTTCCAATATTACCCTCATTTATAATAGGAATTATATTTACGAGATATATCAACTTTCCATACAAGTGAGTTTGTTCATTAATTATAAGGGGTATTTTTGGAAATTTATATGAATATTAATTACAATTAGCCCATTTCAATGAATTTCCTTAGCCTGTGTGTTTTAGGGTTTAGTTTCTTATATTAAGAACCGGATGAAGTATTATCTTTCTTCTACATATTGTGTATTCTCTAAGGATGGCAATGGGCCGGGGCGAGGATGGGAGAACCTTCTCGCTCTCCGTCCATTATTTTCCTCCCTGTCCCCATCCCCGATCCCTGCCACAGGGGGTATTTCTCCCCCATGCCTATTCCCTGCCTCCCTACGGATCCCCATCGGGACCCTAAAAGGGCAATTACAACAAATTTGAACCCTAACTTCATCCATGTCAACATTTATCTATCCTTTAATGCAATCCCCCTTTATATTGCATTAAATCCCGTTAGGCTGACCTTTATTTTTCCAGTATTGTGGAAGGAATTTTTATACTCTTTTCCACACTCATTTTTGGATTTTGGAACATTACCCGACAAGCATAACAAGTACATATGTAAGTTTATATATGCATATGGTATTAGCAAAATATGTTTATATATGTAATATAAGTATATATATATATATATATAATATTTCTTTGATGTTCTTGGGGATGGGGATACAATGGAGCAAGGAGTATAATCCCCGTACCCGTCCCCAAATTGTCTTCGAGTGGATTTTATCCCCCATCCTGGTCCTGTCGGGAAAAAATCACTGATCACGAGGCCAAAATGGTGTCCCCGCAAGTATTCTCCACTCTCCAATTTTACAATAATTATAATAGCATCCCCCTTGAGAAGGTCCATGTTAAATAAAAATTTAAATTTGGGGTGATCACGGGTCTGGTTGACCCGTGAACCCAACATGAACCGAACCAACCCGGAAAATCCGGTTGGTTCGGGTGGTCGGGTATGTTCGATTTTCATAATAGCCATCTCAAGGTGATTTGTTTAGGTAATGGGTTGGAGAAGTTAGAACCCATCAACCCGAACCTAAATCGATTAAGCCAAAAAACATGAAAAAGAGGAGGCAGTGATAGTGATTGGTGGGAAGGAAAGAAGAGAAGGCAAAGACGGTGAAGAAGAAGAAAGGGAGATCTGGGGTGATGCACGATGCAACTTTGCGAGGGTGTCGCAGTAGACGATGAACGACGCGACTTCACGAGTGTGCAACAACAAAGGATGAACGACCTTTTTTGTGTTGAAGTGAAAAAGTGTCTCTGGACCAAGGTTGCTAAAATCACGATCTTACTCGTGTGATCGTACGATTTTACGACTTTGGTTTACCTTAACGATCACGATCTGGCTTAAAACACGAAAAAGCTGGATTGAAGTGGGATCGACGAGCTTACTCGTAAAATCATAGAGACGTACAATCTTTCCATTTATGTTATTAGATAAATCCATCCGAATGTAATACCCATCTTATCCCCGTTTTATTTAATTTTCTTGCTTATTATGACTTTTTGAATTCTGAGAAACTAAGAAGTCTCTTCATGTTTCAAGTTTTGCTCATAATTCATTTGTATCCACCTAAAAGCCAAAGCCTTTGCTGTGTTTGTGCCTATCGCCCTGTCGAAACTGGAACCTGCAACAGAGATTTTGCAACGATGAAGATAACACATGATTATTTGAAGACTTTGTAAAATGCAATAGAGTTTAAAACTGTGTATCTGCTGCGCCTATCAAAGAATTTGCAGCAGAGTTGAAGGGTCGGTACTGAAATGTAGTCGGTAGGGAAGAATAAAGAAGAAAGTAAAATTTATTTATTATATGCAGTGACTAATGATAAAGTAATATGCTTGTTGTGTTGTGTGGTGCATGTGATGTTTATAATGGGTTACCACATACCAAGTTGCTGTCATGAGTTCCTACTGCCACCTGTAGTCTTTGTGTCACTATTTGATGCAGTATATGTCATGTGATATATAGGTCACATAGTTTTTGATTGCCTGGTCCCTACCACGTTGAAAATTGGAATTTCACGCTCCTTGCTACCTTAGTACTCTAGCAAGTAGCAATACCTTATGCTTGTTAGTGGGTGTTTCATGGTTAATTAACCGGTCATCTCAACACACAAACACCCATTTGGTCTTGCTTTAACTAATTTACTGATAAAGTGATAAAAGAACCACCTCACATATTCGCCTCAATTTGTTTCTTATCACTTGTCAGCTTCTTTGATTTTAAATTGGTGGGCTAAAATTTTTTTTAAAAAATCTTGCAAAGCTACATTTTTTTTAGCATACTATATGTAGAGGTGTTAAATGTCATTTTATTTTATATGAACATATATGTTTATATATAAATTTAACCTTTGGTAGAATCTTACGATCTGTGCTACGGTCTCGTGTTTTACGAGTCTTCCATGCCCTCTCGATCTTACGTAAGATCTCGATTTTGACAATCTTGCGCTGGACTCTTTGTGTTTGAGCTGTGGAATGACATGCCTCTGCCTTCTGCGTTGATTTGAGTGAAATGATGCCTCTCCTTCTTCCTCTTCCGTTTGTCAATTTGTAAATATTATTTGGGTTTGAGTCCTTGGGCCAACAATATTGGGCCTTTAGGTTCTGAATAGGAAACATTATAATGTTTTTTATTTTATTTTAATGTTGTATTTGATGATCCAACCCGACCTAACCCAAATATGATCGAGTCAGTTCGATTCGGGTTAACAACAAAATCCACAAGGGGTTATAAGGTTGGTTTGGTGGTTAGAGTGGGAAGTTAAGAAGTGGAGTGATACTGAGGTTGAAGGTTGAAAATAATAACATTAACATATTAATATTTACTTATAAAAAAAAACAACAAAATTCACAAATCTATTCCGGTAAAATTTATTGGGTTGTGTCAAAAAAACACCTGTCCCGTGCCCACCTCATTTAAATGTTGCAATGGAAGAATGCAAAGTATAAATTGGTCCATGTTAGTGAAATGTTGGCCTTGAAACTATTGGGTTTTCGGAGTAACATCGAAACCCATTTGCACTTATGGGCCTTAGGTGCCAATCATAATGAAAGATAAAAAAAGTAACAAAGAAGAAAAAAAAAAATTTATGGATAATTCTATGCAGCGTGTTCCTCACTTCACAGTTCACTTCAATGGCGGTTCCTTCTCTCTCTGCAGCATTTGTTCTTTCCCTTTCTCTTTCTAATTCTTCCCCCTCGCTCTGTTGCAAGCCAAAGTTCGCATCTTTATGTTTACTCTCTGGTAACACCTTGAGGCTCACAACCACAAAACCCCTGCACTCTTCAGTCAGGGTTTATGCTGCTCCAGAAGTGTTGGATTCTCCTGAATCCACAGACCCTCCTCCAGAAACCCTAGATGATGAATCTGACCCAACCAACTTTCAGGTTTTTTTTTTCTTGGCTTTCTTCATTTCCCTTTATGTTCAATTGTTCATATACTGTGTTGGTTAATGGCTAGCTAGGATTCTCTCTCATTTAATTATTAATTTCTCTCTAAAATGTATTGATTTCAGTATTTGAGTTATTATCTGCAAAACAATGGAAGTTGAATTTACATAATTTGAGCTTTATGGAGACAAAGTGAAGTGAAAAATGAAAATCATGGCAATATTGGTTCAACTCTATGCAGTGTGATATCTTGTTTGTAAGGAAACATAGCAAATGTAATGAGACTGGCTTTTTAACATTATTATGGTTAAGCTTGGCCTGTATTTTCGTTTATGTTTTGAGCTCAGTAACAAAGTGGGGGTTTGGAAGGCAGGTGACATGGTTCAATACTTCAACTAGTATCCTTGTTAATGAAATGTCTTGGTGTTTTAGGTTGGTAACTCGGAGACTCCGAGCACTTCGTCAATTAGTATTGGTGCTGATGCAGATGCGGTATGTTGGTCAATTCCCTATTTCCAGTTGCTGTTTGATATTTCTTTTTGTGCTTATGGAGGCTTCACTTTATCTTGACATATGGGGGCTCAAATTCCTGATCTGAACTTTACCCAGTAAAATTTATCGAAGGGATTATAATAAGTAAATGATTGAACAATTCAATCTGTAAATAGTGTCTTATACGTCAGGTAAAAGGATAAATAAGACGCAAGGTTTTAAAGTGTGATTGCGGTCGTGTTGCGGCCAATGTTGGCCGATGCAGTCTGCAATCACGGCCCGGTCATGTAACGAAATCTGCAATTTAAATCCTTGATAAGTTGTATTGATGCTAGAGTGTTAGTCAGCACTGAAACATATGCCTCCATATCTAAGCATGGCATTGTTCTTTGACAAGGTGACGTTTGCTCTTAATATTAAAAATGACCAGTGACTCATGCATTTGACAGTTTTGTTTTGATAATTTTGTGAAAAACCTGTTTCAGGGGTAAATTTGAAGGGTTATTTAAATTACATGTTGGAAAAGTGATGAAGATTATATATAATCATGTAGTATTCTATGATGCTTGAAGATTATCGTTGCATACTTCTCCTGAAAATCCTGATAATGGGTGGAAGGACTGTTAGTCTTGTACTTCTTTTTCGCTCCCAAAACAGGGCTAAAGGCCCAAGAAAAAGAAACATTAGATCAGAGTAACAGTACTAGGTATGGAGGCGCTGACAACATCAGTTTGTAAAATGGAAATCCAATTTGAATGGGGTCTGGTAACCTCCCTAAAAACATGGTCCTCGATGTGTTCGAGTTGGCCATCCAGTCGGCATTAAAGCTCCTTCCCAAAGAGTGTGACTAAATATTATTTCCCATCTCTGGTTTGAGTTTTTCAGATACCAGATGTGGTCCACAAGTTTGTTTAAGTTCCTTTTGCTGGACAGGTAGTTGTGGAGATGGGTAATCGCAGCATTAAAATCACTCTGAACAATAATCCGTTTTGGACTGTTTTTGTGGTCAAGATTAGGCATTATGATATCATGAGATGGTAATCTTTACCCAAAAAAAATTTCTTAATGAAAAGTAAATGGAGCTCTCAACATATCTGACTGTGCTTGCGACAGAAAGATATGCTACAATTTAACATTGTAAAATATACATGTGATTTTTTCTTTGCCATGCTTCACTTTGATAATATTAATAGTTGAGCATTGTGGAATTTGATGTTAAATGCATTATGCTAATCACTGTTTAAGGATGTGACTAGTAATCTTCAATAGTTTATAAACCATTTTAGTTACTATACATTTTATCAAGTGAGTAAATTATTTACTATTTTAGCCTCTACTTTTTCCTGATAAATGATGTAGAATAGATTGCTTGTAACATCTGGGTTGGTGGTATTTCTGCTGATATTTTCTATTTCTTCAGATGAGCAGGGATTGCATACATGACAATTATATTACTTCGTGTATTTAATCACTGTCGATTCAGCATTGGCTGTTGTCTTATTTCTATGAGTTTCTTTGTGAAGTTGTGTTTCAGTAAAGTTGAAAATTGAAATGGTCCAAAAGCAACCTAATGGTTTGAGACTGAGTAGTAATTTTAATCACTGATTTGTTTTTCTTATGTCTAACCAGAAATTAGAATCATTATTCATTACATACTTGTCATTTTCTGTGTATTCCCATAAAAATAAGATCATCTGATAATTTTGCTTGTTTCTATTCTTAAGATGGCACCAAAGCAGAAAATTAGAATCAAGCTTAGATCTTACTGGGTGCCCTTGATAGAGGATTCCTGCAAGCAGATACTGGATGCAGCCAGGACTACCAATGCAAAAACAATGGGTCCTGTGCCATTACCAACTAAGAAACGAATTTACTGTGTTCTTAAATCGCCACATGTACATAAGGATGCTCGGTTCCATTTCGAGATCAGAACTCATCAGCGTCTCATTGATATTCTATATCCTACAGCTCAAACAATAGATTCTCTGATGCAACTTGATCTTCCTGCTGGTGTTGATGTGGAGGTCAAGCTCTAAAGATGATGTTTTCTTCTCAGGTTGTTACTTGTTAACGATATTGAGTTTGAGTGAGTTTCACTTTCAACTTGCTATTAATTGTCAAAATTTAGATCATTATCAGATATCATATATTTCACTTCCCTAACTTTGTCTTCTATGAACAATGCAAATACTCCTTTTGTTCGCTTTCTACTTCTTTCCCCAACAAGGTTCTCAAAAAGATTCATTCTTGTTATTTCGTAGATATTTCATGTTTCTATATTATGTAATTCCGATATGACACAACACAATGGTGTTATTTTTATTGCTTTGGAAAGTTATGTAAGATGATTTTCTTGCTTTTAATTAAGGAACCGAATGATTTATTTGTCAGGATTTCCATTACCATCTAGCCTTGATATATTGTTGATCCTTCATGGAATGTCCCTGTCACATACACACACACCTGTTCAAACATATTTGAAAAAATATTATTTTATATCATCTTAAATTGAAGTAACAACATTTTTTTTATCTTCAATTGAAGTTGTTCTTGTTGTGATATTTTTTGTGCATATGTGTTGTTGTATGCACAAGTGTTTTTCTGATGTTCCAGAATAAACATGTATTCTGGGTATATATATATTTTTAATGAAGAAAAAAATGTTGACTGATTTTTTGGTCATACCTATGATACCGCATTATTATATATTTGTATTTTTTTCACTTTAGAATTCCACTCACTTTAGAGTGGTAAAATTCTTTGTTCGGTAAACCAGTTTACTTCCATTATGCTTTGAAGGATCTGAATGTGTTTTGTGAACAGGTATCTCGTGGAGTGTGCTTCCAATTTAATGTTATGGGGGTGTGACTGCAATGTCAAGTTGGTTGAACAGCAATCTTTTTTTTTTTAAAGTTAAAGTAATCTTTTGGTTCCTATATGTGATACGGATTTTCAATTTAGTCCTTATATATAAAAAGTTATTAATTTGATCCTTATATGTGACACTGTATTTTAATTTGGTCTTTACACCTAATTGGTCCTTATATAGGAGGGATCAAATTGTAAATTATTTTCACATGTAGGGATCAAATTGAAAATAATTGTCACATGTAGGGACTGATTTCAATTTTTTTTTATTGAATTGGTCCATACATGTGACAATAATTTGTAATTTGGTCCTCTTATATAGGGATCAATTAGTGGTGAGGATCAAATTGAAAATCAATATCACGTATAGAAATCACATTGATAACTTTTTATGTATAGGGATCAAATTGAAAATCAATGTCATGTATAGGAACCAAAACATTTATTTAACCTTTTTTAAATAACCAACAAGCAATATTGATCTCATATATATATATAATGAAAAAAAGGTTGAACTGGAATCTGATTTTCGAAGAGTAAAAAAAAAAAAAAACATACATAACCATCTATGTTCCTCGTGTCCTTTTATGGAGCCTTGTTGAATTGTGTTGCATTGACCAACGTGCGCCTGATATGCAATGCGTAACCAAAGATGCTTTTGGGATATTTATGAGTTTAATTTGTTTATAGTGTTAGTGTAAATATTTTAATATTGATAACTAATAAAAAATTGTGGAATTGATGATTTTTATGATAGTTAGATTGCAGCAACCCCTTTGGATGTTAAATGACTAATTCGTTGCGAAAATATTAAACAAAAACATTTGCTGGTTGTTTTTGGAAAATAAAATTTTCTAATATCATTAACCTTACTTGAAAAATGGTTATGAATTTTTTTTTTCCCTTTTCCTTTCTTTCTCCACACAAACAAACATCATAAATATATACATCATCATACTTATACATCAAGACCTTCATAACATGTCATTCCCAAAGTCATAACAGTAGGAAATAAAAACATAACTATAACTTAGCGATAGTCTGGAACAACAACTCAAGAAAAATGGCTCTCAGCAGCCAGATATACTGACTACCCTCAATAGGATATAAAACAACCTAATATCTTAATTGAGCTGGTCACATTAACTGACAACTATTGGGAAAACCGTCAAGGTCATCCCTACAATAAACGGTCTCTTCTCAGTTCTCAGGACTAATGTCCTCGAGTAAAAACAGGGAACTCCTCTGCAATGTCTGTATTCACGTCCCACGGTACAACAAAAGAAAAACAAGAAGACATATATATTACAAATGTGAGATATCGATCAATGAGTTTTATCATGATAACTACATGCACGACACACAGACAACAACAACATTTACACATACGCACTTCACATAAAATTCTCAGAATAAACATACTGTTATAAGCAGTGGGATTCATACCCATCAGTCATTGCAATTCATAAAAAATGCATTACACTTCAACATCCACCATCAAATCTTAATATTAGTTCTCCTTACTTTTCTTTTCATTCATTGTTTCTTTGTCGACGCTTACCGCTCACGAATATTCTTACATAGACATCTAATTCATTCATTCTCAACACAGGACACGCAGTAACATGTGCCAACTGGGACTTTAACCTGCAACACCTAGAACACGAAGTCAAATGCGTCAACTCGGACTCTAACCCACGATACACAAGACAGAGATTCAACTGTGCGACCTGGGACTTTAACCCATTACACACAACAGAGATTCAACTGTGGGACATGGGACTCTAACCCACGACACACACAATAGAGATTCAACTGTACGACCTGAGACTCTAACATACGACACACACAACAGAGATTCAAATGTGTTAACTGGGACTCTAACCCACAACACACACAACAGAGATTCAAATGTGTTAACTGGGACACTAACCCACAACACACACAACAGACTAACCCACAACACACACAACAGAGATTCAAATGTGTTAACTAGGACTCTAACCCACAACACACCGAACAGAGATTCCAATGTGTCAACTGGGACTCTCACCCATGACACACAGAACACGAAATCAACTATGCCAATTGGGACTTTAACCCACGACACACACAGGACACGTAGTCCACGTACTTACTCCTAGGAACACTAGCCCGACGTTTCGGTTATCTAGGTCCTCACAACTTCCACCTTTAACACAAATTTTATTATGTGAAAACAACTTGTCAAAACAAAACTCCGAAACTTATACAAGATTTTCTGAAATGTTTTCAGTGACTTCAAACTCCTTTGCAGAAAAACCTTTTCCGTCGAAATTCGTTTATAAAACGTTAAATCACCCCGAAATACAAATTTTCTCAAATTCCTTCTCTTTTGAAATCTCTTTTCCGACAACACGTCAAATCTTTGAAAAATCATTTCCAACACGTTTTCTGTTCAAAGAAACAAAACTGTTTTTTATAGTCTCGCCGTACAATTCTTTTATGAATTACTCTTTGCTTAGCATATAAATTTATTTATAACCCAAATGATTTTTCTTTTACAAAAAGTTTTTCCAACATCAATATCACATTATTTTTGAAACTTAACTACTTAAAATAACGTTTTACTTTATTTTTGAATTTATTTTGGAAAAACTAATGTGAGTGAATTTTTTTTCACGATTTCGTCCTTACTGTCAATTATTGACTCCTCTTTCACCGGAACATCAATAAAATATTATTTTCCACATTTTCTTATAATTTCCCAAATTAAATCATTTTAATTTCTCTTCAAGCTTCTCAAGCTTTTATCTTTAATTTTAATTGAGTACCGACTACTGTCAAGCTTATCAGTCAACCACTCATTCAACAGAAAATCCATACAATACAGTTATAGCACACTTCACAGTTATAGCATGCATCACAGTTATAACATAATAATTCACATCAATCACATAAATCACATATAACTACACAAAACTATATAAACCAACACGAAATAAATAATTCAAGCACCACCAAAAACACAGTGAACAAATTACAGACAACACACAGATAGCACGTAGCTATCAAAAACCCCTCAAGTAAACTCCCTTTACCTCTTGAAGTTTCCAATCCCTCCTTGAAATTTCTTCTTGGAATTTCTGATTCCTCCACAACTCAATATGACAACCACCAACTTATCCTTCACAACAAATCATTACACAATTAACAAAATAAAACAACAAAAGTTACCACAGGGAAAAACAAAAAGAAAGGGGGTTGAATTGTGTTTCTTAACAGTTTTTTCAAAAAGCCTTTTCTCAAACCTTTTAGCGTGCAAAAAAAGATAAGTGCACACAAACAATAAAACCTTTTAAAAGAGTTAACAAATTTAGATCCAAATCCCCACAGTTAGTATAAACAAATACTGAAAAAGGTAGGGAAAGAAGATTCACACAAGTGATTTATCCTGGTTCACTCTCTTCCAACCAAGAGCTACGTTCAGTCCCTTCTACCTGAAGGTTTTCTCCACTATTCTCCAAATAGATTACAAGTATTCAACACCTCTTCAGGCTACAAGTATTATTTCTCTATCAAGCCTCTTCAGGCTCTAACTCTAACAAAGAGATTTACAGATTTGATCCAAGAACTCACTAAGTGTGAAAATATGAAAGTTTAAGATCAGTTCAGATTACAAGTAAAGCTGTTCAACAGATTTTAGCAGAGTTTTGACACTTTCAATATCAAAGCTTTTCTATGATATTTACTAGGATTCTTCCAATATTTATAGATGGAGTGTTTTGCTATCTTTGAACTTCTTCAACGGTCTTCAAATTGTATCCGTTTAGACATAGCATTAAATGATAGGATCCGTTCAGACTGATAACTTGATATGCTTCATGGAAAAGTGCTCTTGTTTATCAGAGGAATGCTCAAAGTAAGGCTGTTACTTCCCTGTTGTACCGAAGGTTGCTTTATAACTTTCCTTCTTTGTACTTGGTCTAAACTTTTCATCAATATAGGTGACAGAGTACAAAGGTTTATGTTCTCGATGATACTATGTTTCTAATCTCAAGAAACAAGGTGTTAACAATGTTGGAACCAAAGTGGTTTCAGATTTAATAATCTCTAAGTTTTGATGCTAACAAAAGGATTAAATTTTCTTGGCAAAATGTTAGTTGAGATCTAACATGTGCTTTCAGTTATGCAGGAATATTTACATATAAGTAAAAGAAACATGAGATAAGTTCTAATTGAAAAATACGTGTCAACCCTTGTAGACGGGCTGCTCAAATACCCTCGTAAAGTTACTTAGTTATTTAATTAAGTAGACTGGCTTTCTTAAATAGACGAGGCTCTAAATATTTGCTAGATGAATAGCTAAATAACTTGTTAGGTACAACAAGTCCAAAGAGTTGATAATAAGCCCGTCCATCTTGCCACGTAAGCAGACGGAAGTAATTAGTTGAAGTAAATGAACTGAAAAATAAAGTAATCTAGTAGACGATCTCTAACCACCACGCCACCAGACGAAGATCTTTATAACTCATAGCAAGTCCGAAGACTTGATAGACAAAAGGATATGCCACATCATCAGACGAGCATAGTAAAATATTGAACAGACTTAGACTTTCATATAACTAAGTAGACAGAGTTTCTTTTTAGACGAGCTCCATCATATAATGAATTAAATGCAATCCAAATCTCTTGAATTTATTTCAAATGATTGATATTTATTTCAATAGAATATTTGTTCTTTACATTTGTTTTATCTGCTTTAAATATTCACCTTGTTGTAAAAGAAACATAGTACAATCAAGAAATGCAAAAACCATAATCGTACAATAAGATACTGCAAAACGATCTGTACGATGACAACTTTATGACTGAAAAAACTGGTTTATACACAAAGGATGAACAACAAGTGCTCAAGCTGCAATACTCAGAGGAGTAAGCCTCCAAATTCATTCTACCTCGATAACCAAGAGTACTATTCAGCATTGCCACAATCAAGCTATCAGTCACAACGGATATCATGCATTAAATTCTATCTCTAAACGGGATTATTCAAAGTAACCGTTGAAGAAATACAAGTGAAGAAGAAGGTCACTATAAATAGAAGACCTCAAGTTCTGAAGAACAACTTTTGCCAATCGATAATCACTCATTCTAATATTCTTTCAAGAGCAAGAGTCTGTATTCTTTAGTTTGAATATTGTTGTAATATTCAACTGATCTTAAACTGTCATATTCTTACACATAGTGAGTTAAGAAGATCAAACATTATATCTCTTTGTTAGAGTTAGAGCCTGAAGAGGCTTGGTAAGAAAGAAATACTTGTAGCCTGGAGAGGTGTTGAATACTTGTTTGTAATCTATTTGGAGAAATAGTGGATAAATCCTTCAAGTCGAAGGGATTGGACGTAGTTCTTGGTTGGAAGAGAGTGAACCAGGATAAAATCTCTTGTGTGAATCATCTATCCCTAAACTCTTCAGTTTTATTTGCTCATACTAACTGTTGGGTTTTGATATTGCTTTTGTTAAAGTCTTTTAAAGGGGATCTTTGTCTTTGTGCGTGCTTCTGTTTCTAATCTCCTTTGAGTGCAAAAATTGTTTTAAAGGTTGTTTTCGAAAATCATTAACAAGCACAATTCACCCCCCCCCTGTGTTTGCCTGTGTCAACTTCAGTTGGTATCAGAGCTCAGCCTCGAAAGGGTTGAGCATCTAACAAGTGTTGAGGGAGTACGATCCAACAACCATGAATGCAGAAGGACAAGCTATCTACATACCTCCTCTCTTTGATGGAACATATTATGACTACTGGAAGAAGAGAATGATGGCCTTCTTAGATGTACAGAATGTAGATATTTGGGAGCTGATTGAAACTGGCTACACTGAACCAAGAAATGAAGCTTGAGCTGCTGTTCCTAGAGCCCAATGGACTCAAGAGCAGAAAAACCAACATCAGCTGAATTTGAAGGCTAAGCACTATCTCATGTGTGCTATTACCATATCTGAACATGACAAAGTTCACAACTGCCATACTGCTAAAGCAATCTGGGATACTCTTGCCCTAGCTCTTGAGGGTTCCTCACAAGTTAAGGAATCCAAGATCAGCATGTTGGTTCATCAGTATGAGCTGTTCAAGATGGGTGAACATGAAACAATAGACCAAATGTTTGGAAGATTCCAAACCATCACCAACAGTCTCAGATCTCTTGGAAAAATTTATGAAAATAGAGATCATGTCAGAAAAATCCTGAGAAGTCTATCCAAGCAATGGAGACCCAAAGTAACTGCTAACTAAAGTAACTGTTATTCAGGAAGCCAGAAACCTGAATACATTCTCTCTGGAAGAGCTTCTTGGATCTCTCAATGTTCATGAACTTGAACTTAGTGAAGAAGAAAATTCCATAAAAGGAAAATCTATTGCCCTAAAGGCAAAGAAAGCAAGTTCATCAAAAGTTCTCAAAGCTGCTGAGTCATCTGATGAGTCTGAATCTTCTGATGATAATGAAGGATCAGATGAGGATGAATTGTCCTTTATCTCCAGGAAGATTCAAGATATGTGGAGAAATAAAGGTGGTTTCAGAAGGAAGCAACTCAATAAAAAGTTTTCCAAGGAGAAGTCAGACTCCAAGGAAAAAGGTCAACCCTTGTGCTTTGAATGCAAGAAACCTGGTCATTTCAAAGCTGACTGCCCTAAGCTAAAGGACAAAACGAAATTCTTCAAAAAGAAGAAAGGCTTAATGACTACATGGGAGGATCTTGATCTGTCTTCTTCAGATGAAGAAAATGAATCAGAGGAATAAGCAAATATCTGTCTCATGGCAGACACTGCATCAGAAAGTGAATACATTGATGCTGAGGTAATTGACTCTGACCCGTCCACTCTTCAAAATACTTTTGTTGAATTGTTGCATGAGTCATCTATACTATCACGATAATATAAGAGTCTCAAAAAGAAGTTTTCTAAAATGACTAGAGAATATCATAGAGTCTGCACTGAGAAATAAAACCTCAAAAATGAAAACGACATACTAAAATCAGTGAATGTCAGTCTAGCTGACAAAGTGGTGTGTGAACCTGATGTCTCTTGTGAAGTTACAAAACTGAAGCAAGATATAACATATCTAACTGATTCTCTGTCAAATCTTGTAGGTGGATCAGATAAGCTTAGTCTCATTTTAAGGTACTCTAGGTCACCTTATGATAAATCTGGTCTTGGTTATGAAAAAGATAAGCAAGACGCATCTCACAAAAGGTCAAAACCACTTAAACAACATAGAGTTTCAAAAGTTACAAATAAATATACCAAAGCTAAGTCTAGCTCGTCCAACACCTTTTGTAAAGTGTGTGGAAAAAGTGGGCATATTACATCTAGATGCATGCACAATAAATATGCTAAGCACACTCGTCCAGTGACAACTAACAAGAAAGGACCCAAATCAGTTTGGGTATCTAAAGATAAGATAATACATGTTGCAGATTTGCTTAACAACAGGAAGAAAACAGATGTCTTGGTACTTGGACAGTGGCTGCTCACGACACATGACAGGAGAAAGGTCTATGTTCCAAAACCTTAAGCCCAAAGATGGTGGCTGGGTCACATTAGGAGGAAATCAGAAAGGGAAAATCATTGGTATAGGTAAAATTGGTAAACATCATTTTCCCTCCATTGATAATGTTCTTTTAGTAAATGGCTTGAAGCACAATCTACTAAGCATAAGTCAATTATGTGACAGTGGATATGCAGTGTCTTTTGATAAGAACATGTGTACTGTCAAGAAAGATGATGGATCACTTTTATTCACTTCAAAAAGGCAAAAAAATCTCTATAAGATTGATTTGGAGGACCTCTCAAATCAAAGTGTCTCATGTCTAGTGTGCATTGAAGATGAGCGATGGATTTGGCACAAAAGGCTAAGTCATCCAAGCTTGAAATTAATTTCAAAGCTAAACAAGCATAACCTCGTGAGAGGACTACCAAACCTTAAATTCAAATCGGATGCTCTCTGTGATGCATGTCAAAAGGGAAAACAAGTTAAATGTTCTTTTGAATATAAGAATGTTGTTAATACCAATAGACCACTAGAGTTGCTACATCTTGATCTTTTTGGTCCAACAAGGACTGCCTCTGTCAGTGGTAAGAAATATGGTCTTGTCATAGTAGACGATTACACTAGATGGACATGGGTTATATTCCTAACTCACAAGGATGAGTCTCTTAAGGTCTTTTCTGTATTCTGCAAACGTGTACAGAATGAAAAAGGCATGTGTATCATTTCAATCAGAAGTGACCATGGGGGAGAGTTTGAAAATGAGCTATTTCATAAGTTTTATGAAGAGAGTGGTATCCTTCACAACTTCTCAATACCTAGAACACCACATCAAAATGGTGTGGTAGAGAGAAAGAACAGATCTCTTCAAGAGATGGCTAGGACTATGCTCAATGACAACTCTGTCCCTAAACACTTCTGGGCTGAAGCTGTTAATACTGCCTGTTACATTCAGAACAAAATATACATCAGACTTATCTTGAATAAGACTCCTTATGAACTGTGGAAAGGAATAAAACCCAACATATCTTATTTTCACCCCTTTTGTTGTAAATGCTATATACTGAATACTAAAGATCAACTTGGTGAGTTTGATGCTAAAACAGATAGTGAAATACTATTAGGATATTCTGAAACATCTAAAGGCTTTAGAGTTTATAATTCTAGGACTTTGATAGTAAAGGAAAGTATTCATGTAAAGTTTGATGACCAACAGCCTGATAGAAAATTATCAGATCTAGATGAAGCTTTTGCAGACCTTGATCTAAGCACTATAGGAGACTCACCTAAGATAAAAGTTGATGATCAAGAAGATGACCCCACTCAACAACCAGAAACTTCCACTTCTCAAAATGGTACAGTTCAAAAATCTTGATACTTCAAGAATTATCATCCACAAGATCAGATCATTGGAAACCCCAATGACAAGCTAAGAACCAGATCAACCTTCAGAGAACAAGACAATTCTGCACTAGTCTGAGTTGGAACCAAAGATAGTAGACAAGGCTCTGCTGGACGATGGTTGGATTCTAGCTATACAAGAAGAACTCAATCAGTTTGAAAGGAGTGATGTTTGGACTCTGGTTCCATTTCCCAAAGACAAATCAGTGATTGGAACAAAGTGGGTTTACAGAAACAAACTTGATGAAACTGGTAAGGTAATCAGAAACAAAGCAAGACTTGTTGCTCAAGGTTTCTCTTAAGAAGAAGGTATAGATTATGCTGAAACCTTTGCAGCTGTTGCTAGATTAGAAGCTATTAGAATTCTACTTTCATTCGCTGCACATCATAGTATTATGCTTTTTCAGATGGATGTTAAAAGTGCTTTTCTAAATGGCTTTATAATGAAGAAGTCTATGTTATGCAACCTCTGGGTTTTGAGCGTGAAACTCATCCTGAACATGTATATAAGCTTAAGAAAGCTTTGTACGGTCTTAAGCAAGCTCCTAGAGCTTGGTATGACAGACTAAGTCCCTTTCTTATGGAAAATGGATTCAACAGAGGAAAGGTTGTTACAACCTTTTTTAGAAAATCCATTAAGTCTAATTTCATAGTCGTACAAAAATATGTTGATGATATTATTTTTGGTGGTACTAATGAGTCTCCATGCAAAGAATTCTCTAAGTTAATGTAGAAAGAGTTTGAAATGAGTATGATGGGAGAACTCAAATTCTTCCTTGGACTTCAAGTAAAACAAATCATAGACGAGGTGCTCATCCACCAAACCAAGTATACAAAAGAGCTTCTAAAGAAGTTTAAGATGGATGATTGTAAACCAATGAATACTCCTATGCACCCCACTTCCAAACTGAGCAAAGATGATAAAGAGAAAAAGGTAGACCAAAAGGTATACAGAGGTATGATAGGATCTCTCTTGTATCTTACTGTGTCTAGACCTGATATTATGTTCAGTGTATGTTTATGTGCTCGATTTCAAGCTGATCCTAGAGAATCTCACTTATCATCAGTTAAGAGAATTTTTAGATTTTTAAAAGGTACTACTAATCTTGGTTTGTGCTTTAAGAAAAATGAAGATTACAGATTAGTTGGTTTCTGTGATGCTGACTATGCTGGAGATAGAATTGAAAGAAAAAGCATTAGTGGAGGATGTCACTTCATTGGAGCTAATCTTGTCTCATGGTCAAGCAAAAGACAAAGTACCATTGCTTTATCAACTGTTGAAGCTGAGTATATATCAACTGCAAGTTGCTGCTCACAACTTCTCTGGATCAAACATCAATTAGAGGACTACAATGTACTTGTAAGTAGTATTCCACTTATGTGTGATAATACTGCTGCAATAAATCTATCTAAGAATCCAATTTTGCATTCTAGAGATAAGCACATAGAGATTAAACATCATTTTTTTAGGGATTATGTGCAAAAAGGTGTTATTGATATTCAATTTGTATATACTGACCATTAATGGGCATATATCTTTACTAAACCTCTTACAGAGGACAAATTTATCTTTATTAGGAAGCATCTTAATATGATATGTGTGGATTAATTCAGGCGTCCAGCCTCGAGAAAAATTTGTTTTGTTAATCTTGCGTCTATCACCTATGCTCGTCTAATATTTTAAGTTGTGCGTCTATTGCATATTGTATTGCACGTCCATATGACGCGTCCACTGATACTAGTTATCGCATCCATTGAATAGTTTCAGATGAGTTCACATCTGCCTATGATTAAATATATTCTTTTTTTTGTGTTAATAAATGCATTTATTTTGTCACAAGACAAATTTATCATTTATTCTCTTTGTTGAGTCAGTACTTCGATCAATCCCATCAAGATCTTTTTATGGTTCCAAGTTACCAACACCGTTTTATCATAATGACATGTCATGTCAAAAGTTTTTTTTAAACCTTTGATATTCAAAATTCCTTTAAAAGTAATCATTTCCCTCTGAGAAAAACTTTATGCTTCCATAACCTCTCGAGCTATTTCTCTTTTTACCTCTCTCTGCTTTCAAACCCTAAGCTCTTTGATCACCTAAAATGGCTTCTTCTTCTACCTTTAAAGTGGACAAGCTCAACTTGGCTATAGAGCATCATTTCAACCTTGGTGTGCTGCAAGACTACAATCTAGACATAAGTAAATATGTTAATGCAGCTGGGTGGGGAGGACTCTTCGCGGAGAAAGTCTCTGTCTTTCCCAACCTGATCAGGGATTTCTGGAGAAACGTCCAACTAACTGATACTAATTTCTTCTCAACGGTATTAAGAAAGAAGATTGTAATCTCGGAGAAAACTATTGCTGATGCAATTTCTTGTGCTCAGGAAGGTTTAGTCTTCATTGAGTCATGGGAAGAGGACTTGGGTGGCTCTGAGACTATTGAAGTATGTCTAATGAAGGAAGATACAGTCAGAACTCACACCTAGAAGGCTGTTGAAATGAAGGACACTGTTCGTATCATCAACTTCTCAACAAGGTGGTTCTTCACAAGGTTGGATCAAAAGACAACCTCTCCTCTCTGCACAAATTGTCTCTGCCATCTTCTCACAGAATCAAAAATCAATCTTCCAAGAATCATGTACGGAAGATTCAGAGACGCTGTAATGATAAAAAAAGAATCTCTGCACTTCCTTTTTGCCAACTTCTGTTCAAGATTTTCAAGGCTTAAGGAATTCATGAGATTCTTGCTGCAAAGACTCTTGAGGAGCAAGCTAGGATTTTGACTGAAAAACCAATGTCTGCTGCAGACTTTGGAAAAATGAATATAGCCAACATGAACCTCGGTACCTATGTTGCTGCTACAATGGCCAAGACTGAGGAGTTAATGAAGGCTAAAGAAGAGATGGTGTAAGAAAACAATGCTGAAGTCCTAGGAGTTAAAAGGGTAACTAGGCAAAAGATCACTGTTACAAGGAACCCTGCTCCTAAGAAACCTGCAGATGGCATTGTTATCAGGGAATCCTTTGATGCCCCTACTGCTAAGAAGCAAACAAGAGTTATCTTCTCTCAAAAATAAGATGAGGAAGCTGATGAGGACAACATTCCTATCAGTTCAATTCTAAAGAAGCAGAAAACCTATGCTGCTGCTGCTGAGGCCGTTGTGCCTATTCCAACTAAACCAAGAAGGCAACCAGCAAGAAAAGCTAGGTCAACTAAGACTTATAAGGTAACCATCTCTGCTAATGATCCTGTTCAAATAGCAGTAGATGCCCTAGTGTCTAGTTTAGAAACTAGGATAGATGATGTGCCTGTCTCCTCTCCAAATGATGTGTACATTCCCACACCCCTTTCACCCCAACCAACACAAATAGACACTTCATAATTTCAACCTATTATCCATGCTGATGATCCTGGTTAAATCAACCATATGAAGACATTTCCTCTGGTGCCCCTTTCCCCAAACCTTTGAGAATCTTATTTCCCTTCACCCCAACTTTTGTCCTTTTTAATGACAAATCTGAGGATTGTGCCAAGGTAAAAAGGGAATGAAAAATTCTGTTTCATTCTCACCAACCTAAACTCGAACACATTCCAACCAGATGGTATCCTCTACCCGAGTATGAGGAAGAAATCAGTCCATCTGTTGAACCCCTTTACCTACCTCATCCTGAGTGTACATAAATAAAAAATGTGCCTTCTTAAATGCACAATAATTTAGGGCCATTAGACACTCACCTACCCTTAACCAAATTCCCCCCAGAAAAATTTACCCCAACCTTGTCAAAACTCCTCCTTTCATACCACTCACTGATAGAGTTGAGAGACATGTCATACCTGTCTGGGAGACTGACCCAAATAGGAAAAATCTTCCTACTATTCCTGAAAGAAGAGCAAGATCTTCTAAGTATGTCCCCATGATCATGTCAAGGGACACAAAATGGGTATCTTTTGAGCATCCCAGAGTCTATGGGAAGGCCTCTGACTTCTTTCTAGATCAACTCTACTATGAAATGCTGATGTGGGAATTCAGTCAAATCAGAGCTGATAGAGCCGCGTATTTTGTCCCTCCATCCTGCCTGAGGCATAATGAAGCAACCAGAATTGGAATCAAGCCCTACAGGATCTGTCCAAGACTGACCATGCTAGATCTTAATAAGGACAAGGACATGAAAAACATAAGATTCAAGGGAGTGATGCCTGAAGCTGAGTCAGCATTGCTTGATCTGGACCAAGAAACCTTTGAATACTCAATGCTGGATTTCCTTTTGCATAATGAATCCATTGAGTTGATCAATGAGCATAGAGCTGCTGATTTCTAGAAGTCTCACATTATCCACTGCACCAAAGAAGCATCTTCCTCGGTGCATGCTCAAGAAGAGAAGAAGGATATTCCCAAGGTCAGAGGAAAGTGTGGTCTTTCAAACTTTAGATATATGATCTATAAAGACCTCTGTGGACTTCCTATAAATAGTAGAAATGTGGAATTCATCTACCCCATTAGATGGGTAAAGGAAATCTCAGTAAAACCCCCATATACTTCAAAGCCTATTGCAGAAGAACCTGTTGCTGAAGAACATAGTCAAATTGTCACTGTTGATGGTTTACAGGAAACAGCTGAATCAATTCACCATCAGAGCTCATCCGAAAAACAATCTTCTCAACCTTTAGCTCTAGTTGTCATGCACCCTGAAGATCACTCAAGAACACTGAGCACATTTCAAGAATCTGCAGAAAGTTCAAGGCAACAGGTTCTGCCATCAAATATTGAAGAGGTTCTTGGTAAACTAGTTGATGAAAGGGTTGGCAAGATAGTTGAGGAGAAGGTTGAAAAGATAACTGAGAAGATCAAGGAGGATGTCCATCAACAAGTTCAAACCTCAATGGATCCAACCTTAGAGGTTGTGAATAAAATGCTTGAATTCCTCATGGACTTCAAGAAAAGTCAAGCTCAGAACCCTCCTCCTCCACCACCTCCTCCTGCTTAACCTTTATCTTTTTTCTTTTGTACTGACAATGATGGTCCTCTCCTTTTACCTTTTTGGCTGATGACAAAAAGGGGAAGGAAAGAAAAGAGAATTATATATATATAAAGTCAATTTTTTGAAAAGCTCTTGTTTGCTTGCATTTGCATATTCTCTTCTACTTGCTAACTGCTCTGAAACTTATGTTTGCTTATTTGCTTTGATATCTGCTGCTCTAATACTTATGTTTATTTATTCCCTTAGATATACTCTAAGTATAATAAGCTGTTGTATCTATCTGGTAGCTTATATGCAGTTGTTTTTCATATGCTTATTCTGCTTAAATATTTGTATGCTATGTCTTAGGGAGAGCCCTGCTAGCTCTCTTAGACTTTGCTTTTCAAATTTAATTAGTTTTGTCATCATAAAAAAGGGGGAGATTGTTGGAACCAAAGTGGTTTTGGATTTAATGTTCTCTAAGTTTTGATGCTAACAAAAGGATTAAATTTGCTTGGCAAAGTGTTAGTTGAGATCAAACATGTGGTTTCAGTTATGCAGGAATATTTACATATATGTAAAAGAAACATGGGATAAGTTCTTATTGAAAAAGACACGTCCACCCTTGTAGACGAGCTGTTCAAATACCTTGGTAACGTTACTTAGTTATTTAATTAAGTAAATTGACTTTCTTAAATAGACGAGGCTCTAAATATTTGCTAGATGAATACCTAACACTAGTGGAAATAATGTAATATACAGGAGCGTTTTACGTCAGTTGACCATATGTTTGACGTTAAAAATGAGGCGGTGGCAGTTTTTTAAATATTAAATCACTATTTGCGTCAGGTTTGTAAAGAACTGACGTTAAAAGTGATTTTAACACTTTTAACGTCAGTTGTTTATACAACTGACGTTAAATGTGTGATTTTTACTGCAGTTAAATAAATAACTGACGTAAATAATTATGAAACTCATTTCTTTCGTTGCCATCTCCCTGTTGTCACTTTTAACGCAGATCACTCCATATAGTGCGGTTTATTTCTAAACCTTTTTTTAAACAAGTTTATTTTTAATGTTAATTAATTAGCTTGAATTAGTAAACAAATTCTTGTGCAAATTAAAATAAATAAACACTTAACATAAAACAAGTTATATATGTATAATCAAATCGTATCTCATTGAAGCGATTCATAAGTTACAATTACATGATTAAAAGATAAAATTTTTTTGTAACATAGCACTAAAATATAAAAAAGTTTCTGCTTCAACATCATTTTCTTCTCAGTCCTGTCCTCAGAAACTCCAATGGATGCATCTCCTCCCTTACTTGAATTCCAGCTTGATACTCCATCTGAAACCACTGTCACTTTGGAGCCAAAGCAGAGTGAAGGGATAAGATGAAATAAGGTGAGGGAATCACATTACGTGATTCACCCAACCTTACCATCCATGTTACGTGATTTACTCAACCTCCGAAAGTTTTTTGACCATTAAGACAGAGACCTTTAAGTCTAGGTATAGGAAGAAATAACAAAAGTCTCAGAGCCATTTTGTGAAGGAATAGAAAACACACGAAATATAGAGGAAAAGAAGAGGCTGTATAACAGACTAATACAGAAGAATGGTACTTTATATAGAGAAGAGAGACTAGTGACACGCTATCGCACACGGGTCAAAAAGCGAGCGGTTTACAAAATTGTAGTAGAGCGCGACAACTCGGGTATCGTCTCACAAGGACTCTTGAATTGTTATTCACCACAAAAATCAGTTTTTTTTGGGGGGGGGGGGGGGTGGTTTGAAATTCAATTGGAAAACAGAGAGAGCAAAAATAGAGCAATAAAAACAGATGCAATTTAAGAGATTATCAAATAAGCTAAGGACGATTAATCTACTGTTCTCGATTTCCCAACCATCATCGGTTCATATAAATTCCAAGCCCTAAGCAGATTCTAATCCCCTTTCGGTTGTAGCAACAATTAACAAAAGAAATCGCTACTACAAGATATATGTTCCTAATTCCCGAATTAAGCAAACGGGGTGAAGCTCTCGTGAATTAAGCAAACACGGTTGTACACACGCGAATTAAGAAAATGCGATTCAATATAGGAACATAACATCACCGAAATAAATCAACACAAATTCTATACAATCCTGAATTAAGCAAACAGAAATATATAGCATAGTATTGAAAATGGAAAAGTAAACAAAACGAGAATTACAGAACCTCAAGTGCGGTGGAAACCGATTACAGTAGACTAATCCAAGAGAATTAGTTCTCCATAAGAACGTAATACAACTAGAAACTCTGTAAAACAGTGGATAATCAGAAGTGTCTCCTAATCTGCCCAGAACAGCAATTTATAACTTTCAGGATCTGCGCCCTCTCGCGAGGCGAAGAATGGCTCGCGAGGCGAATCTTATGAAGAAATCTGCAACGTTTGGTCTTCTCGCGAGGCGAAGAATGGCTCGCAAGGCGCGGAATAGAAGAGTCTTCTTATTACGTCCGTTATGAGTATCAGGGCCTGGGCGTGATGGCTTCTGGTCTTCCGGCTCGCGAGGCGAGACATGGTTCGCGAGGCGACACAGAAAGGGTTGCAATTTCTGGCACAGTCAGCCTTCAGGTTCGCGAGGCGAGAAGAGGATTCGTGGGGCGAGGCAGAGAGGATGACATTCTGCTGTTCAGGCTGGTCTAAGGTTCACGAGGCGAGTAGACTCTCGCGGGGTGAATACCTCCAGAATTGAAATTTCCCCTATTTCTTCATTCCCTTGACTTATAAGTTAACCTGAAAACAATGAAATAGCCATAAGTGTTTTATTTGACTCAAAACTGGCTAAATTAACCTAAAACTACTTAAATGACTCAAAATATTGCTTGAGGACAATCGAGTCTAATTTGGGCGAAAACGAAATATAATTAGCACAAAACCATGGTCATACTAGCCATAAAACTAGATGAGCCAGAGGCTTATCAAAATACCCCAAACTTAAACTTTGCTTGTCCCCAAGTAAACTAAAACTCAAAAAGACTCAAGACTTGGAAAGCTTAAAGGATTCAATCAACTTTGCACAAATTTCAAGCAATTCATCAAAATAATTTTTCCTTCAATGTCTCCCCCTTTCAAACAAAGCAATCCCCACGTGCATTCACTCTTAACATTTGATAACTTCATCATTCAAGCAGTCATCAATTTAAGCAAGGGATCCAAGTTACACACAAAAGGGAGATCACCAAATTCAAACAATTGCCTTCCTCACAAGGGCATTTAGTGTTTCACTCATTCGCTCAATTTTTGTCTAGGCTAACAACATTTCACTCAATTTCACTTTTAAGAGTACTTCCCATAAATTTGATTTTCATCTCAGACAAGGTTCCCACGAAAACATGCATGCAACATCAAAAGGTCTTTTAAGGTTGTAATGGGGCCTGGCTAAGGGTAGGATATTCGAAGGTACTGGGCTTAAGTCCCTAGGAACTAAGAGAGCATGAGCATTTGATACATATTGAATTCCACTCGAGTTCCTTTTTCCATTTCTCTTTATGCTTTGGGTGACTACGACCTTTTTCTATTAATACCCTTTTTGACATTTTTGCACTTTTTTTTCTTTGCCCTTTGGCTCCAACCTTTTTTTTTCTTTTTATCAACCCAGAATGACATGTCACATCCTTGTAACCACCCATTACTTAGTTTCTTGCAAACCATTCCCTTGTTAAGCTTCCATGCTCTCCTAATCCTAAGATCGGGTTAACATGGTTTTTCAGATTTTAGGCTCATAACATAAGGTTATCAAGAAACAATAGGCTTATTAGGCTCAATGGGGCTAACTAGGGAACATGCATTAGGGACTGGTTCAGTTTAGGCCAAGTAGTTAATTCAAAGAAAATTGCCTAAATCATCTGATGCAAACACATAAACATGCAAACCATGCAGAGATTCAAGCAAATTCGGGAAAGTGCAGCTCAAAAGTGATTCACACAGTTAAAAACATGTTGGAGGCTCAAATCCTCACCTGGACAATTTTGCAAATTGTTCGACCGAGATTCTATCCCTAGTGTGTGCTTCCCATCACCCCAAACTTATCATAAATCATGCAATCACAACAAAATATCTCAAAGTTCAGTTTTCAATTTTTTCACATGGGGATCACTTTTCAAAAAAAAAATTCCTAGGGGGAATCATCACATAAATCACGCAATCAATCTGTGCCAAATCAATCAAAACCAATCAAGCTCACCGACCAAAGACTAACACAAATTATTCAAGAGCTAAAAGAAAAACAAGAAAAAAAAACACAAAACAATCAAAACAATTGGTTCCCTCCCCCCCACACTTAAAACATACATTGTCCTCAATGAAACAACATAACTATAAAATCAGAGTGAGGGAAAGGAAAGGGTGTTCCCTGATCAAGTGGCAGTGTAGGTGGGAGCTTCCAAGGAGAGCTCCTCAATAGTAGCATCTTCAGGCACCGAGCTCTCATGGAATAGCTTTAGCCGCTGCCCGTTAACCTTGAAGGCCTTGTTGCTACCTGCACTTTTAATTTCTACTGCACCATAAGGAAAAACGTTAGTAACAACAAATGGGCCAATCCACTTGGACCAAAGTTTCCCAGCCATCAATTTCAGGTGGGAGTTAAACAGTAAGACCTGCTGGCCCACAGAGAATTCCTTCCTAGCAATCATCCTATCATGGAAGTGCTTGGTTTTCTCTTTATAAATCCGGGAGCTTTCATAGGCTTCTAACCTGTTGTAATTGGAGTTTCCTTTCAATACCAGCTTTTTTCATTTCCAAATTACAGCACTTGACCGCCCAATAAGCACGGTGCTCAACTTCCACAGGGAGATGACATGCCTTACCGAATACAAGCCTAAAGGGGGACATCCCTATTGGTGTCTTGAAAGCGGTCCTCTGAGCCCAAAGTGCGTCTTCTAGACGGCGGCTCCAGTCCTTCCTATTCGGCTGCACCACTTTTTCTAAGATCTGCTTGATCTTCCTGTTTGAGATCTCAGCCTGACCATTGGTCTGGGGATGGTAAGCAGTGGAGACTCTATGCACAACTCCATACTTCCGGAGTAAGGCTTCTATGGTGCGGTTGCAGAAGTGAGTGCCCTGGTCACTGATGATGGCACGAGGTATGCCGAACCTGCAAAAAATATTGGACCTAACAAAATTTGCAACAACTTTAGAATCGTTAGTCCTAGTGGGGATAGCTTCCACCCACTTTGAAACATAGTCAACAGCCAAAAGAATGTAGAGAAATCCAAAAGATGCAGGGAAAGGACCCATAAAGTCAATTCCCCACACATCAAACACCTCACATAAAAGCATAGGTTGCTGAGGCATTTCACTCTTGCGAGTGATGGCTGTGCCTGCTGTTTGACACTCCTTACAAGTCCGGTAGACCTCATAAGCATCTCTAAAAATGGTGGGCCAGTAGAACCCAGAATCTAGGACTTTTCTTGCAGTCCACTGTGGCCCAAAGTGTCCCCCTACTTGAGAGGCATGAGAAAAGTGCAAAATAGACTCAATCTCATAGTCGGGGACACACCTCCTAATTACCTGATCACTGCCAAACTTCCAAAGGTACGGATCATCACAAACATAGTACTTGGAATCACTCTTGAGTTTGTGGATCTGTGATCTAGTTGCACCTACAGGAAAAACACCAGCAACAAGATAGTTAACAATGTCAACAAACCAAGGAGTTACCCCATGCAGCTGTAGAAGCTGCTCATCAGGAAAGTCATCCTGGATGGGATAAGGATCCTCATCCCTTGCTATTCTGCTCAAGTGATCAGCTACGAAATTTTCAGCTCCACTCTTGTCTTTTATCTCCACATTAAACTCTTGGAGCAACAGCATCCACCGAATCAATCTCGGCTTCGCTTCTGGTTTCTTCAACAGGTACTTCAGAGCTGCATGGTCAGTGAAAACAATAACCTTGGAACCTAGAAAATATGACCTAAATTTATCAAGAGCAAAAACAATAGCTAGAAGTTCCTTTTCAGTGGTGGTGTAATTAGATTGTGCAGCATCTAAAGTCCTAGAAGCATAATGAATGACATGGGCAGCCTTGCCCACCCTTTGTGCCAGGACCGCTCCCACAGCATAGTTAGAAGCATCACACATGAGCTCAAAAGGGAGGGTCTAGTCAGGGGGATGGATGATGGGGGTAGAGGTCAATGCCCTTTTCAAGAAGTCAAATGCCTTCTTGCAGTTGTCATCAAAGTTGAACATGGCATCATTCTTCAGCAAGTTTGACAGAGGAAGAGCTATCTTGTTGAAGTCCTTAATGAAGCGCCTGTAGAAACCTGCATGACCAATAAAAGAACAAATCTCGGGAACGCAAGATGGATAAGGCAATGTAGAAATCACATCAATTTTAGCAGGATCTACAGAAATACCCTTTTCAGAAATGATATGCCCCAAAACAATCCCCTGTTCAACCATAAAATGGCATTTTTCATAATTTAAAACAAGGTCAGTTTCAATGCATCTCTCTAAAACCAAACTCAGACTATGCAAGCATGCATCAAATGAGGAATCATATACAGTGAAATCATCCATGAACACTTCCATGCAATTTTCAATAAATTCAGTAAAAATGCTCATCATGCATCTCTGGAAAGTGCCAGGAGCATTGCAAAGGCCAAATGGCATCCTCCTGTAAGAAAACGTGCCGAAGGGGCACGTGAAAGTGGTCTTTTCCTGATCCTCTGGTGCAATGTGGATCTGGAAGTAACCGGAAAAGCCATCAAGAAAACAGTAGTGGGATTTACCAGCCAGTCGTTCGAGCATCTGATCGATGAACAGCAAAGGAAAGTGATCCTTTCGAGTGACCTGGTTCAACCTCCTATAATCAATACAGACTCGCCAGCTATTCTGGACTCTAGTGGGGACAAGCTCATTATTATCATTTCTTACCACTGTGAGGCTGGACTTCTTGGGTACAACTTGCACTGGACTCAACCAACTACTATCAGAGATGGGGTATATGATACCCGCATGTAGAAGTTTTGTCACCTCCTTCTTCACAACATCCAGAATCAATGGATTGAGCCGCCTTTGGGGCTGCCTAACTGGTTTAGGCCCTTCCTCCAACAGAATCCTATGCATACATCTGGAGGGGCTAATTCCTGGGATGTCAGCCAAGGTCCACCCAATCGCCTTCTTGTGCTTCTTCAGAACCTCCAAGAGCTTAACTTCCTGGTCAGAGTCAAGGTTGGAGGAGATGATAACTGGAAGTTTTTCATTCCTCTCCAAGTAATCATACTTCAGATTCCCAGGAAGTGGCTTGAGCTCTAAGGAGGGTGGCTGCTCAATGGATGGTATATTTGGAGCAGCCCTGATGTCACGAACTTCAGCTGAACAGACAGCTCCACTCACACTATCACCCTGCAAAGTAGAATCAATCTCAACACAAACAACACAAGGGTTAGTGTTAGTACAGTCATTACATGAATAAGTATCATCAAAGCCAGAAACAAATGGAAAATCAGCAACCAAGTCATCATAGGTGTCATCAATAATTTCAGAGAGCAACTCTATTTGAAAGACAGAGTGCTCTTCCAAGGGATGCTTCATAGCATCAAAAATGTTAAACTTTGCAACAATGTCACCAAACTCCATGGACATGGTTCCATCATCAACATCAATCTTTGTCTTTGCCGTCTTCATGAACGGTCTGCCCAGGATGATTGGTGATCTACTTGAATTTGTTTCCCCTGCCATGTCCACGATGTAAAAGTCATCAGGGAAAATCAACTCATCAACTTGTACCAGCACATCTTCTACCACTCCCATGGGGCGAGCATTGGTCCTGTTGGCCAACTGGATAGTGAGACCCGTATGCTGCAAGGGACCAAGATCAAGGTTGTTGAAAATAGAGGTGGGCATGACATTTATGGAGGCTCCCAAATCCAACATGCAATTGTCGATTTTGCTGTCCCCAATGGTGCATGGAATAGCAAAAGTGCCCGGATCTTTGCACTTCTGTGGCAGTGCCTGAGTGAGGGCTGAAACTGTAACCTTCTCAGGAGCAAGTTTAGGCTGAATGAGGGCTGAAACATTTCGCCCCAAATTGACTCTCTCATTGCCTTTCAACCTCCTCTTGTGTGTGCACAAATCCTTCAGAAACCTTGCATATTTTGGAACCTGCTTAATCACATCCAGAAGCGGAATGTTAACCGCCACCTTTCTGAACACATCTAGAATTTCCCTCTCCTTGTCTTCCCCATCAATCTTCTTATTTTTCTGCACTCTTTGCGGGAAGGGGATTGGTGGCACATACACTTTCTCAGCTTCAACAACTACAGAAGGTTCAGGAGAGACCTCAACAGTTTCTTCATCTTTTTCAGAGGCTGCCTCGACAACTTTTCCAGATCTCAAAGAAATGGCACTCACATTAGGATTGGGGGCATTGGGATTCACCACTGTTTGTGCAGGTAGTTGGTTCGATCCTTGAGTTTGCTGCATGGTATTCATGGAAGTGGCAAGCTATCCAATTTGTGTCTGCAAGGCATGGATGCTAGCATCCGTTCGCTGCTGAAACTGTCCAATCTGTCCAATCTATGTGTGCAAAGTCTGAATACTAGCATTTGCTTGCTGCTGGAACTGGAGATTTTGTGCAGCCTTTTTCTTGACCAAGTCTTCTAATGAAGGTCCAGAAGGTGCAGAAGTGGTCCCTTGAGGAGGATTCTGTGGTGGTGCCATCGGTTGTTGTTGGGATGAGTTTCCATACCGAAGGTTGGGATGATTCCTCCAGTTGGGGTGGTACTTATTTGTGGAGAGGTCAGGAACGCTGTACCGGTTCTGATTGTTGCCTTGATTATAGAGATTAGCTGCATAAGCTTGAGGCAAATCAGTGACTGACTCATCCTTCAGAATAGGGCATGCATCCGGCGGTGCTCGGGGAGAAGTACAAATGCCACACAACCTTGATGGTTGAACCTTATCCGTTGCCAACTGCTTTACCAAAGAAGTGAGCTCATCAATTCTATTCTCAAGGGCCTTGTTGGAAGAAGAGCTATGGACCTCATTCACACCCCTTGTCTCAAGAGAATTTCTCCTGGTTGTAAACTGTTGGGAGTTTAGTGACATATTTTCAATCAATTGCTTGGCAGCAGCTGGAGTCTTATCAACAAGTGCTCCCCCACTAGCAGCATCCAAAATATTTCTATCCATCGGTAGTAACCCCTCATAAAAATACTGAATAAGGAGCTGCTCGGAAATCTGATGCTGAGGGCAACTGGATACCAACTGCTTGAATCTCTCCCAATACTCAGCCAATGACTCATTGCCTTGTCTGATGCCACATATTTCCTTCCTGATTGATGCAGCTCAGGAGGCAGGAAAGTACCTCTCTAAAAAGACCTTCTTCAAATCGTTCCAGGTGGTAACAGAGTTTGGTTCAAGATAGTACAGTCAATCCTTTGCAGCGCCCTGTAGTGAGAACGGGAAGGCTCTTAGCTTGATGTGATCCTCAGTTATTCCCTCTGGTCTCAAGGGTATAGAGCAGACAACCTGGAATTCCTTCAGATGCTTATGTGGATCCTCACCTGCAAGACCACTAAACCTTGGCAACAAGTGTATTAAACCATATTTTAATTCAAAGGGAGCAACAGCACCAACATATTCAATACACAAGCCATTATAATTAACATCAGGGGCAGCAAGTTGTCTTAATGTCCTTTGGTCACCCATGTTATCAAAAACAGTTTCAGAATTAGAATTACCACTAGTACTAGCCCGAATTGCTCTGCGGCATGTGTGCAGTGTTCTTTCAATTTCAGGATCAAAATCACACAAGTCAGGGCAAGTAGACCTAGTAGCCAGACTAATTCAAAACAAAAACGAAAAAGAAACAAAAAATGCGAAAATAACAAACAAGAGTCTCCGGCAACGGCACCAATTTTTGACACACTGTCGCACACGGGTCAAAAAGCGAGCGGTTTACAAAATTGTAGTAGAGCACGACAACTCGGGTATCGTCTCACAAGGACTCTTGAATTGTTATTCACCACAAAAATCAGTTTTTGTGTGTGTGTGTGTGGGGGGGGTTTGAAATATAATTGGAAAACAGAGAGAGTAAAAACAGATGCAATTTAAGAGATTATCAAATAAGCTAAGGACGATTAATCTACCGTTCTCGGTTTCCCAACCATCATCGGTTCATATAAATTCCAAGCCCTAAGCAGATTCTAATCCCCTTTCGGTTGTAGCAACAATTAACAAGCGAAATCGCTACTACAAGATATATGTTCCTAATTCCCGAATTAAGCAAACGGGGTGAAGCTCTCGTGAATTAAGCAAACACAATTGTACACACGCGAATTAAGCAAACACGATTCAATATAGGAACATAACATCACCGAAATAAATCAACACAAATTCTATACAATCCTGAATTAAGCAAACAGAAATATATAGCATAGTATTGAAAAGGGAAAAGCAAACAAACTGGGAATTACAGAACCTCAAGTGCTGTGGAAACCGATTACAGTAGACTAATCCAAGAGAATTAGTTCTCCATAAGAACGTAATACAACTAGAAACTCTGTAAAACAGTGGATAATCAGAAGTGTCTCCTAATCTGCCCAGAACAGCAATTTATAACTTTCAGGATCTGCGCCCTCTCGCGAGGCGAAGGATGGCTCGCGAGGCAAATCTTATGAAGAAATCTGCAACGTTTGGACTTCTCACGAGGCGAAGAATGGCTCGCGAGGCGAGGAATGGAAGAGTCTTCTTATTACGCCCGTTATGAGTATCAGGGCCTGGGCGTGATGGCTTCTGGTCTTCCGGCTCGTGAGGCGAGACATGGTTTGCGAGGCGACACAGAAAGGGTTGCAATTTCTGGCACAGTCAGCCTTCAGGTTCGCGAGGCCAGAAGAGGATTTGCGGGGCGAGGCAGAGAGGATGACATTCTGCTGTTCAAGCTGGTCTCAGGTTCGCGAGGCGAGTAGACTCTCGCGGGGAGAATACCTCCAGGATTGAAATTTCCCCTGTTTATTCATTCCCTTGACTTCTAAGTTAAACTGAAAACAATGAAATAGCCATAAGTGTTTTATTTGACTCAAAACTGGCTAAATTAACCTAAAACTACTTAAATGACTCAAAATGTTGCTTGAGGACAATCGAGTCTAATTTGGGCGAAAACGAAATATAATTAGCACAAAACCATGGTCATACTAGCCATAAAACTAGATGAGCCAGAGGCTTATCAACTAGCTGATTTCTAGAAAACTGATCTATAAACTTAATGCTCATTAAGAGGATGATAGGTTACAATCTGCATGAGTAAGTAGCACACCAGTCATGGGTAAGTAGCAAAGTAGTCAAAGGAATGAATGTTTTTGCAGAAACTTATACATTTTTAACGTCAGTTGTTTAATACAACTGACGTTAAAAGTGTTTTTAAAATAAAAAATATTTATTTTTAACGCCGTTTTTATACAACCGGCGTTAAAAGTGTGATTTTTACTTGATTAAATAAATAGGCGCGTAAATAATCCTATATCTCTATCTGAAATGCCCTGTTGTCACTCTTAACACAGGTCAATCCATATATATAGTGCAGTTTATTTCTAAACTTTTTTTTAAACAAGTTTATTTTTAATCTTAATTAATTAGCTTGAATTAGTAAACAAATTCTTGTGCAAATTAAAATAAATAAACACTTAACATAAAACAAGTTATATATGTATAATCAAATCGTATCTCATTGAAGCGATTCATAAGTTACAATTACATGATTAAAAGATAAAAAATTTCTGCAACATAGCCCTAAAATATAAAAAAGTTTATGCTTCAACATCATTTTCTTCTCAGTCCTGTCCTCAGAAACTCCAATGGATGGATCGATGCATCTCCTCTCTCACTTGAATTCCATGATGCATCGTGAATCCACAGTCACTAGCAGCGAAAGCAAAGTGAAAGGGATCTTTGCATCACCTCCTTCACTGGAATTCCTTGATGCATCGTCTTGAATCCACACTCACTTGGGGCCAAAGCAGAGTGGAAGGGATGGCTGGGATGAAATAAAGTGAGTAAATCACATTACGTGATTTACACAACCTTACCATCCATGTTACGTGATTTACTCAACCTCAGAAGTTTTTTGACCATTAGGACAGAGATCTTTAAGTCTAGGTATAGGAAGAAATAACAAAAGTCTTAGAGGCATTTTGTGAAGGAATAGAAAATGCACGAAATATATATAGAGGAAAAGAAGAGGCTGTATTACAGACTGATACAGAAGAATGGTACTTTATATAGAGAAGAGAGACTAGCTGATTTTCTTGAAAACTGATCTATAAACTTAATGCTCATGGGTAAGTAGCATAGTAGTCAAAGGAATGAATGTTTTTGCAAAAACTTAGACACTTTTAACGTCAATTGTCTTCAACAACTGATGTTAAAATTGTTTTTAAATAAAAAATATTTATTTTTAACGTTAGTTGTTTAATACAACTAACGTTAAACAATGACTTTTAACGTCAGTTTCTTAAGACAACTAACGTTAACTAAATTACCTTTAACGTCAGTTGTTACAAACAACTGACGTAAAATGTTGTTTTATTTTTGGTTTTTGATTATAATGTTTACACCCGCGCGCCTTCTGTACTTCGCTCTGTATGTCTCTGTTCTTCTCTTTTCATCACGCTGACTCTCACTCTCACTCTCACTCTCACTCTGCCCTAATCGCGAGCTCATCTCCACCGCAACCACCGCGAGGGCTTCTTCGCCACCACCGTGAGGTACACTCTTAACCCCTAACTCTGTCTTTCCCGCTCATTCTTTGCAATAATTTGACATCTCTCTTTTACCCCTTCCCGCACACTAAATCTCCTTGTCCCTCTGCTCTCAGTAACCACATCGAACGTTGGCCACCACTCGAGCTCCCCTCCCCACCACCACACGAGCACCTATTTCTGTGAGTCTTTAGGGCACATTTTTTTTTTTTGGTTTTCAGTGTATGTTGAAACTGTGCTCTCAGTAGTTGAAACTTGAAACTGTGAGTTTGAGTTGTTTGGAATGTCTCTATTTTTGGTTTTAGGTGTATGTTACTCTGCCGGTTGGTCTGTCACGGCCGTGATGCTCATCACGGCTAGGCCGTGATCAGTTCTGCCTGTGAGGGTCTGGTTCAGTTGGCACGTTACGGCCGTGATGGACATCACTGCCAGGCCGTGACCAGTTCTTGGCAATCTTCAAAAACTAGTTTTCAATCTCCCGTATTGTCCTTATATTGGATATATGTTTTGTATATCTATAGAACCTATCTAGTTATGGATCGTAGTTGGATGGTTTGTAAGCGCACTAGTGCTGAGTATTTGAAGGGGGTGGGAGAATTTATAGAATTTGCTCAAAGGAATGTTCCTAATAGTAATGGAATGTTCTGTTGTCCTTGTGTCAAGTGTTTGAATACGAGGAAATGTACGGTGAAGGATATACGTACTCATTTGATTTGTGAAGGGATTTGCTTGAGTTATACAAGATGGATATGGCATGGTGATGTGTTGTTGAGTTATACATTTATTTTTATTTATACTTCTATATTTATTTTGAGTTATAACCTATGTTAATAAATATATATTGTTTCTGAACAGGCATACATATGGATCAGTCGGATAGCCCACATGCACGGGAGGACCTGTGGGGCCTACGCAAGACCCGATCGCGCCTACGCCTGATTCTAGTGTAAGTTTACATGTTATATACTATCTTTAGTCCTTCTTTTTAATGTAAGTTTATAATGTTACAACCCTCTATTTTATCATTTTTTTTGTCCATACAGACATCACAGGCTCATAGGAAACGGGGTAGAGGAGCCACGTCGTTGAAGAAACTAGAGAAGGACAGGCAAAGCGGACAGAAGCTTGAGATGTCCTTCGATGCTAATCTAAATGCCCAGGGACCCCGTGCTAAAGAATTTAATAAGTGGGTGTTTCTACAAGCGAAGCAGCACATAAGCATCAACTATAACCACTGGAATGATGTTCCACAGAACGTTAAGGATCAGATTTGGGAGGCTATCGCGGTATTTTACCTTTACATTCATTTGATTTACATTATTAGATAATTATCCGAGTTATAATCCATCCAGTTGTTATGTATTTAATGTGTAGGTAGCTTGGACTGTGCCAAATGACGAGGATCATCGTCAAAAATGTATGAAAATGGTATCAACGCGTTGGAATGGGTTCAAGCATGATCTTACCAGGTACTATGTATCTGGGAAGAAGCGGCTTGATAAAATGTTCTCGGATTATCCCTGGATTGATCAGGATACTTGGGATATGTTTGCTAGGAGTCGATAGGATGGAGAATTTCAGGTTGGTTGATTAAGTTAATTTTGTATGCTTCTTATAGATCATTTAAATGTATTTAATTATGTGTTTTTGTTTGAATATGCTAAGGCAGAAAAGGGTCGGCGGAATCAGGCGAAGAACGTCCACCGCCACACCATGTCTCAGGGTGGGTACCAGACTCGGGTCGAGCAGATGATGGCGGATAGGCTGAGGGCGAAGCAGGAAGAGCACTCTGCTAGGATTGAAAGAGGAGAGGTGCCTGAGGGCACACCATTAAGTCCTCCGTCGGACATCGACGGCGAGGATGTCTGGTTAGCCGGCCGCATGACAAAGACGGGATCTTTTAAAGTTGATGCCACTCGCGAAGTGGCAGATAAGATTGTAAGTAAATATTTAACTTGATTTCAATTGATATTTGTATAGATATTTTTAACACTTTTCACTTTCACGTTATTTCATTTTTTCATTGTAGATGGATCTTAAAGCACAATCCTCCCAGGGCTCATTCGTCCCTTCTGGACGGCGGGGCGTCTTGATGACTGCTATAGCTAAGAAAGACCATCCCGGTCGGGTTATCGGTGTTCCTGGGAACGTGACCATCAAAGAATATTATGGCAAGTCTGCTTCACGAAAGCGGGTGGTCGATGAAGCATCAATTTTGGATGACATTACTCAGCACCTCATGTCCAACCCTGCTATTACAACACATTTGATGCAAAGCTTAATATCCAACCCAAATTTCAAGCAGGTGCTTGCCAGAGAGCTTTCCTTTGTCGGTTCATCCCAGGACACCGCAGGGCATGCCAACCCTTCACATGTGAGCACAAAAGAGAGTTATATTAGGGCACATGTGGAGGACAATGAGTTGGCAGCTAGGGAGTGGAAGTTGGAAGTCCAACGCCATGAGCATGAGTTGGAAATGAAAAGGCGTGAGCTTGAGTTGGACTTCAAACGACGTGAGCTCGAAATGTTAACAAAGGTATATATTCATTATTAATGTCCAAATTAGTCAAATAATTACTTGTGTTTTTTTAATTATCAACAACTTATCTATTTTATTTTTCCTAAATTGAAGGCCAAGTCGACGTCGGTGTCGCTGTCACCTGTCACTCGTTTGTTCTCACTTGGTGAGGATTATGCGTTTGATATTTTTGAATGTCCATTGGAGCACGATGGATGGGTGGCACGCCCAGATCAACAGAGGATATTTTCCTTCTGTGGTGAAGATCTTGGGAACGCCTGCAGAAATAACGTCTGGATGGCCAGCACGGTTTTGAGTCTCTGGTGCACGTAAGTTAATTTTAATTTTATAACTTATTTATTTTTGGTATTTTTCCATTTAATAATTTATTTTAATTTCAATATATATATTATGTAATTAACATCCACACCTTTTCATATCTTAGGTATTTCCATCGTCTTTAGGTTGATAAGGGCGTTGCATCAGTTTACGGCTTCTTAGATCCATCAGTCCTTCTGCCCCAATTCTTTGCTGGCGATGCATTTAGTAAATACATAGGGAACTTGTTGGGAGACAATCGGAAAGAATTATATCTGGCTCCCTACTCTATGAAAAACCATTGGCAGTTGCTCGTACTTCACCCGTCTAGGCATACTGTCATATTCTTCTGCTCTTTCCACCAAAACCCGCCACAGGAAGTGGTGGAAGCTGTAAATACGTAAGTAACTAATCTTAAATTTAATTTAAGTTTTAATATCAGTTGTTTTTAGTTTATTACACACATGATATATGAATTTGTTAATTGACATGATTATTTGTTTATGATAGCGCGCTGAAGGCGGGTAGCATAAGTTGCGGCAACGGGAGAAGTAGGACTTCTAAGGCTAAAGCAAATCCTGAATGGACCTTCCTCAAGGTTTGGTAGTTTATTTATCAAATAATTAATATTATAATTACAAAATTATATGTATATTCAACTGACATTGAAATTAATTTTGTTTGTAGTCTCGATTTCAAATTGACGAGTGGTCGTGCGGCTATTATGTGATGCTTCATATGCTGAACATAGTCTCCGCATCTATTAAGGATGGATGGACTAAGGTAATATTTAAACAACTTGTTAGATTATATATTATAGTTTTGAAGATGACTTGCGTTAATGTTATTGTTATTATTTGAACGTGTGTAGGCATTTAACGACCAATCGCCTCTTCAAGAAGATGAGTTTAGAGACTTGAGGATGTGCTTAGCTGAATTCTTCTTCAAGTATGCGGCAGAAAAAGAAATTGACAAGATACCTCCGCATTACTTAGATGAATAGTTTTTTTGTTAGACTTTAGAAACTAATTAATAACATGTATATATATATCCTTAGATTGGTAGTTTTGTTTTTAGACATTAGAGACTAAAATTTATATATATATATATATATATATATATATATATATATATATATATATATATATACTTGTAGATAGTTATGTTTTTCCTATACATGGGTTTTGGTTTTAAGTCCCCCATTGTTCCTTTGTATATTTCTTTTCTGTTTGTTAATATTGAAATTTAAGGGTAGTGTTTGCAATTCTGTAATGTGTGTGATATTCTGTGTTACTGGGATATTTACTGAATGCAGGGATAGCTGAGGGGAGTGATATTTTAAAACTGAATTTAAAAAAAAAAATTAACGTCAGTTGTATCAAACAACTGACGTTAATAGCATTTTATAAAATATACAGTAAACTATTAACGTCAGTTGAAATAAACAACTGACGTTAAAAATAAAACCTTTAACGTCAGTTCTTTAACACAACTGATGTTAGTTTTAACAAAATTAACGTCAGTTATGTTAAAGAACTGACGTTAATAGTTTTATTTTTAACGTCAGTTGTTTAAACAACTAACGTTAAAATATTAACTATTAACGTTAGTTGTATTTACGTCAGACAATATTCTGACGTATAAAATCAATTTTAACTGACGTAAAAACCACTTTTTGTACTAGTGTAAATAACTTGTTAGGTACAACAAGTCCAAAGATTTGATAATAAGCGCATCCATCTTGCCACGTAAGCAGACAGAAGTAATTAGTTGAAGTAAATGAACTGGAAAATAAAGTAATCTAGTAGACGAGCTCGAACCGCCACATCACCAGACAGAGATCTTTATAACTCATAGCAAGTTCGAAGACTTGATAGATAAAAGGATATGTCATATCATCAGACGAGCATAGTAAAATATTCACTAGTGGAAAATATACATTAGACGGTAAAGGTTTAAGTCAGTTAACCAAAAGCTATACGTTAAAAAGGGGCGGTGGCAGTTTTGTAAATATCAGACTTCATTAATTCAATTTTAACGTCAATTGTTTTAAGGACTAGCGTTAAAAGTGAAGTGACTCACTTTTAACGTCAGTTCAATAAACAACTGACATTAACAGTTAACGTTAGTTCTTTATCGAACTGACGTTAAAAGTGAGTCACTTCACTTTTAACGTCAGTCCTTACATCAACAGATGTTAAATGTTATTTTAATAATTTTTTATCTAGTATACGTACCCTTCCGCATTGCCTTCCTCAAAGTTTCAGTTTCACAATTGCTTTGATGTTTTGTGTTTCTGTTTTGAAAACTAAAATATATGTGCGAAGTATAAGTTGAATCAATAACCCAAACCGGATCTCATTCATGAAGTGTAATACAGACTGATACAGAAGATTGAAATGGTTTAAAATCCCATAAAAAGTTACATTGAAAGGGTTTAAAATCCTAAACATTAAAGCTACATCCCATCAGAGAGTTTTATGAAATATGCCAAAGGGAAAACTATACTCCGAAGGGTGCACTCGATCTGTTTTAGCAATGGTCTTGGAACAGGCACTTGCATCCTTTAAGACCTCAGAAAACTGGGGGGCATGAGAGAGCTCAAGAGAGGCAAAAACAGGTGCACTAGATCTGTTTCAAGCAAAGGCAGTGGTTCTAGAGACTTCCATGACGGTCACTTGCTGCCAAAGCTGAGGTTTTGGAACTGTGACGCCCGAGCACCTGATTTGCCCTCCAGCAGCTGATTCTCCGGAAGGATGATAAGGTGGCAACTCACATTATGTGGTTTACACAAGCTTATCACCCATGTTACGTGATTTACCCAACCTCAAAAGTTGTTTGACCATTAAGACAAAGATCTTTGAGTCTGGGAATAGGAAGAAAGAGTGATGAAGTTAATCTCCATGGCAGAGCCATATTGTGAAGCCGAAAATTAAAAGGATGGAAGGAAGCTATTTATAGGAGCAGGGGGTGAAGTTACTAAGCTATTCTGATTTTCTTCAAAACTTATCTATAAACTTAATGCTCATTAAGAGGATTAAGTTACAAGGTGCATGGGTAAGTAGCACAGTAGTCAAAGGAATGAATGTTTTTGCAGATATCTATACACTTTTAACGTCAGTTGTTTAAAAAAACTGACGTTAAAAGTGTTTTTAAAATAAAAAATATTTATTGTTAACGTCAGTTTTTTATACAACTGACGTTAAAAGTGTGATTTTTACTTCAGTTAAATAAATAGCTGACGAAAATAATCCTATATATTATAAACGTGTAGAATGAATATTGGAAATAATGTAATTAATATACGGGAACTTGCCAGTCATAAATTAAGTTGACGTTAAAAATGAGGTGGTGGCAGTTTGTAAATATTAAATCACTATTTGCGTCAGTTCTATAAATAACTGACCTAAATAATTATGAAACTCATTTCATTGGTTGTCATGTCCCTGTTGTCCCTCTTAAGGCAGATCACTTCATATAGTGCAATTTATTTCTAAACCTTTTTTTTAAACAAGTTTATTTTTAATTTTTATTAGCTTGAATTAGTAAACAAATTCTTGTGCAAATTAAAATAAGTAAACACTTAACATAAAACAAGTTATATGTATAATCAAATCGTATCTCATTGAAGCAATTCATAAGTTAAAATTACATGATTAAAAGATAAAAAATTTCTGCAACATAGCCCTAAAATATAAAAAAGTTTCTGCTTCAACATCATTTTCTTCTCAGTCCTGTCATCAGAAACTCCAATGGATGCATCACCTCCCTCACTTGAATTCCATGATGCAAAGTAAATCCTCGGTCACCTAGCGAAAGCAAAGTGAAATGGATCTTTGCATCTTTCTTCTTCACCTGGAATTCCTTGATGCATCGTCTTGAATCCACAGTCACTTGCTTCCAAAGCAAAGTGAAAGGGATGACGGGGATGAAATAAAGTGAGAGAATCACATTACGTGATTCACTCAACCTTACCATCCATGTTATGTGATTTACACAACCTCAGAAGTTGTTTGACCATTAAGACAAAGATCTTTGAGTCTAGGCATAGGAAGAAAGAGTGATGAAGTTAAGCTCCATGGCAGAGCCATATTGTGAAGCAGAAAAAATTAAAAGGATGGAAGGAAGCTATTTATAGGAGCAGGGGATGAAGTTACTAAGCTATTCTGATTTTCTTGAAAACTTATCTAAAAACTTAATGCTCATTAAGAGGATTAGGTTACAAGGTGAATGGGTAAGTAGCACAGCAGTCAAAGGAATGAATGTTTTTGCAGAAACTAATAAACTTTTAACGTCTGTTGTGTATTACAACTGACGTAAGAAGTGTGAGTGTTTTTAACGTCAGTTTCTTAAGACAACTGACGTTAAATATATGACCTTTAACGTCAGCTTTTACTAACAACTGACCTAAAATATATGACCTTTAGGTTATAAGGTAAATGGGTAAGTAGCACAGTACGTAGTCAAAGGAATGAATGTTTTTACAGAAACTAATAAATTTTTTAATGTCCGTTTTGTAATACAACTGACGTAAGAAGTGTGAGTGTTTTTTAACGTCAGTTTCTTAAGACAACTAACGTTAAATATATGACCTTTAACGTCAGTTTTTACTAACAACTGACGTAAAATGTTGTTTTATTTTGTTTTCACACGCGCGCCTTCTGCACTTCTCTTTACGTCTCTTTTCTCTTTTCATCACGCTCAACCCTCACTCTCAACCCTCACTCTGCCCTAATCGCGAGCTCATCTCCACCGAAACCACCGCGAGGGCTTCTTCGCCACCACCGTGAGGTACACTCTTAACCCCTAACTCTGTCTTTCCCGCTCATTCTTTGCAATAACTTGACATCTCTCTTTCCCCTTCCCGCGCACTAACTCTCCTTGTCCCTCTGCTCTCAGTAACCACATCGAACGTTGGCCACCACTCGAGCTTCCCCCCCACCACCACGCGAGCGCCTATTTCTGGTGAGTCTTTAGGGCACATTTTTTTATTTTTGGTTTTGAGTGTATGTTAAAACTGTAGTCTCAGTAGTTCAAACTTGAAACTGTGAGTTTGAGTTGTTTGGAATGTCTCTATTTTTGGTTTTGAGTGTATGTTGAAACTGTAGTCTCAGTAGTTGAAACTTGAAACCGTGAGTTTGAGTTGTTTGGAATATCTCTATTTTTGGTTTTGAGTGCATGTTGCTCTGCTGGTTGATCTGTCACGGCCGTGATGCTCATCACGGCTAGGCCGTGATTAGTTCTGCATGTGAGGGTCTGGTTCGGTTGGCACGTTATGGCCGTGATGGACATCACTGCCAGGCCGTGACCAGTGCTTGGCAATCTTCAAAAACTATAGTTTTCAATCTCCCGTATTGTCCTTATATTGGATAGATGTTTTGTATATCTACAGGACCTATCTAGTTATTTTTATTTATACTTCTGTATTTATTTTGAGTTATAACCTATGTTAATACATATATATTGTTTCTGAACAGGCATACATATGGATCAATCGGATAGCCCGCATGCACGGGAGGACACTGTGGGGACTTCGCAGGACCCGATCACGCCTACGCCTAATTCTAGTGTAAGTTTACATGTTATATACTATCTTTAGTCCTTCTTTTTAATGTAAGTTTATAATGTTACAACCCTCTATTTTATCATTTTTTTGTCCATACAGACATCACAGGCTCATAGGAAACGGGGTAGAGGAGCCACCTCGTTGAAGAAACTAGAGAAGGACAGCAAAGCGGACGAAGCTTGAGGTGTCCTTCGATGCTAATCTAAATGCCCAGGGGACCCCGTGCTAAAGAATTTAATAAGTGGGTGTTTCTACAAGCTAAGCAAAGACGTAAGCATCAACTACAACCATCGGAATGACGTTCCACGTAACGTTAAGGATCAGATTTGGGAGGCTATCACGGTATTTTACCTTTACATTCGTTTGATTTACATTATTAGATAATTATCCGAGTTATAATCCATCCAGTTGTTATGTATTTAATGTGTAGGTAGCTTGGACTGTGCCAAATGACGAGGATCATCGTCATAAATGTATGAAAATGGCATCAAAGCGTTGGAATGGGTTCAAGCATGATCTTACCAGGTACAATGTATCTGGGAAGAAGCGGCTTGATAAAATGTTCTCGGATTATCCCTGGATTGATCAGGATACATGGGATATGTTTGCCAGGGGTCGACAGGATGGAGAATTCCAGGTTGGTTGATTAAGTTAATTTTGTATGCTTATTATAGATCATTTAACTGTATTTAATTATGTGTTTTTGTTTGAATAGGCTAAGGCAAATAAGGGTCGGCAGAATCTGGCGAAGAACGTCCACCGCCACACCATGTCTCAGGGTGGGTACCAGACTCGGATCGAGCAGATGATGGCGGATAGGCTGAGGGCGAAGCAGGAAGAGCACTCTGCTAGGATTGAAAGAGGAGAGGTGCCTGAGGGCACACCATTAAGTCCTCCGTCGGACATCGACCGCGAGGATGTCTGGTTAGCCGGTCGCATGACAAAGACGGGATCTTTTAAAGTTGATGCCACGCACAAAGTGGCAGATAAGATTGTAAGTAAATAATTAACTTGATTTCAATTGATATTTGTATAGATATTTGAAACACTTTTCACTTGCACGTTTTTTCATTTTTTTTTCATTGTAGATGGATCTTAAAGCACAATCCTCCTCGGGCGCATTCGTCCCTTTCCGGACGCGGACGTCTTGATGACTGCTCTAGGCAAGAAAGACCATCGGTCGGGTTCTCGGTGTTCCCCGGGAACATGACCATCAAAGAATATTATGGCAAGTA